>NJDD01000152.1:89899-118039 GCA_002245505.1 Calephelis nemesis
TGTATTTTTTGTTGTTTCATGAAGGATATTAACGCTAGTGACACCTAATATAATTAATATAATAGTAATTTAAAGGGCTTAACGTTTATTTATTGATGATTTTATAAAATAAGAGATAACCGTCGCGTATTAATTATTATTAAAAAAATATATATAAATATACTAGATGTCCCAAAATTGTAAGCGAAAAGTTGCAAATATGGTAACTGCTCCGTGAATGAAATGATTATGTGTTCTTCCCTTAAGTAAAATGATCTCAAATCTCCTGAGAATTGTTCATGACATTGAATTGCACCATGTGGGTGGAATAGGAATTGTTACAGCTTAACTACAGGATGACACAAAATTCGAGCTCAGTGTACTATTCCCTCAAAGATTGAGACCATTACGGTACAAAGAAGCGATCAGGAGATTTATTTTCACTCAATTTAAATTCAACAATACAAATAGTATGTCATTATTTTATAACTTGTGTAAAACAAAATTAAGCAAATCGTTTGAAAAATGAAATTGAGTTAATCTATGAAATTGAAATAAAAAAAGAAATTTAAAATAATACTTCTTGTGTCAAACAAAATGGTTGGGGAATAAAATTTGTTTTATGAATTAAGATAGCAAGTTATTATTTCAAATGTACATAGATTAAAGATTTAAAATAGATTTAACATAGTACCAGTACATTTTACTAGAGGACATACTTTTTGGTAATATATTAACATATTGGAAATATAAAATTTTTAGATTTTTTTTAAATAAAAGTTTTAGATTTTTTTTCTAAATTGATGAAACTTTTAAAACCATATCAATGTGCAGAGCGTAGGCTCTGAACATTTTTCTTTCGTAGGGCCGTAGAACCTACGTAGCAATTAGTGCGTAGTAAATGAAAAAATAGAGCTTAATAACTGATGCATTTTTTAGGTAGAAATAAATATTACTGTTAAAAAATATTTTATCTTTGATGAGATAAGCTATAAATAAATAAAGTTATATTTTAAATAAATAAATAAAGTTTATGAAATCGAATAAACGAACGAGCCCAGGGTACGACATTAAATAAATGTACAAAAAATATCTAGACATCAAGCCAAGTTCAAGCAAAGAAGTGGCTAGCCAGCGCCGAGTGTAATTTTACACAAACAACTTGGTGCCACTTTTGACCCTTTTATAACTCAAGTTAGAGAAAGAAATCGAGTTTCATACTTGATCATAATGTTATTTTGTTATATTTTTTTTGTTATATATAAATAAGTATTTGGATTTTGCATAGAACTTGGCACCCATTAGATTTCCATTCTTTTTGCGGCGGAGTTCACAGCCAAGCATAATTTTTGTATTTAACTTGGCTCTCCTTTTTTACATTTATGTTTTTGGTGGGATTCTATACACAAATGTTACAAAAGTAATTTCGTTGTATGTAATAGAACATCAACCTGTATATAAGGGGTGTGATTATCTTATTAGGTAAGGTCCAGAAGCTCAGAAGCAGATCTCAATTAGGTAATGTGTTTGCTATTTTTAGACATCTCAGAACAACATCTTTATGCATGATAAATTAACCTATTCAGAGGAAATTCAGTATCAACACTTCCTCATGAGAACCACATCAGCTTTAAAAACACTTTTTATAGCAAAAACTCATATATGTACATGCTAGCTGTTGCTTGCGTGGTTAACGATCCCACAGAAACACATTTTCGGGATAAAAAATGTTCTATGTGTTAATCCAAGTTACCCTCTATGTGTGTACCAAATTTTACTAAAATCCGTTTTGCCGGTTTTGCGTAAAGGAGTAACAAACAGACATACACACTTTTACATTTATAATATTAAAATAAGGGTTTGTAATTTTCAAGTGTATAATAATTCATAAAGACGCTAGAGCAGTTAATGTTGCATTGCGTTCAAATAAAATCTACGACCTGAAATATAGTACTGATAAAGTAAAGAGAACTAACATCAAGCTGGCAGAGAAAGTCGAACTTAAGCATACCTGTTGGAGCTCACCATCTTCTTAATGCGATTTGAAGAAGGTAGGCTAATTACGTTAGAATGATCTTCAGAATGTGTTCAAATACGTCACATATGTCTTTCATTATGATGCTATGATTTGGCTCCCAAATCTTTCTAATGCTATCATATCATATTATAACAAAACAGTTTAACAGAATTTGATGAATTTTAACATAGAAATACTTTAGCAGTTGGAGAAAGACATGGATTATTTTTTTAAATTACCCAATGGGTTCTACAAAAGTCGCAGTAACTGCATTTTATAAACAAACTAATTTTAAGTTTAATAAGACAGCTAACAAGCACACGGTTGTCCTGATGGTAATAGACTACCGTGACACCATAGACGTTGTAAGTGCGTCTCTGTTATGTGGCCTAGTGTTAAGCGATTGTGCAAGTCTACTGGCTAATGCACCCTAAGGACCGGAACATGACATTGTCTTTATGGGCACAGGAATAGCATACCTGGACAAGTTGCAGCACGGATCTCTACAACCAATGGTATTTATTACTGGTAATGCCTAATTTGGACTTTGCTCGCCTGAGGGGATGGACGAGAAAGATAGATGGTGTATTCCACAGAAAAGAACCGGAACAACGCGGAGAAATCCAACAAAGTATAGTTTAATAGCTTTCAATACTAACAACTTTTGCCCGAAGAGATCTCTTAAACAAATAAGTACGTATGTATGCTAGATGTCTGTGTGATACTTGTTAATGCATTTGTGTGTCAATGAAGAGTAAATAAATAAATAAATCAAAATAAAGTTATACCACGGTATAATCATTAACGACCTTAAAATCGAATCCGAGTGACGAGTGGAACCGTCGTAGTACATGAAGCGGGGACAGTAGAGGAAGCGCCAATTGATACGAGCGTAAGTGGTCACTGACTCAGTGCCATGTAATACATGACCCATATGCGGAAAAATCATAACAATCTGTCCTTAGTATATTTTATTTATTTAAATTTTTTGTATACCGTATTAACAGAATATGAGATACAAAATGCTAGCTTAATGCATTATCTACCGGCCACATTTAGGCCAACAGAAAAAAAACGAAAGTAGGTATGTGCATAAAACAAAAAAAATAGAAATCAAACTATATGTAGATTATGGCAAGCTTAAACCGCATTCCGCATTCTTTACCAGCCAACCATTGGGCCAATAGAAAAAAAATCAAGTAGGTGCATATAAAACAAAAGCACAAATCGAACCATGTACAAACGATGTACTTTACCGAAATTTGTGTAAAAATATCTTTTTGTAACTGAACATTATATTTGCTAGAGTCAGTGAGAAATAATCGCGTGGTTTGCCTCTTAAAGGCGAATTTACTTTAAGGTGGCTTTATGTGGGAAGGGAGGTCATTCAAGAGATAAAGAGAGAAACAGTTTAAACATTTTAAATAGAAAAGTAGCACGCTAGAAGAATTATAGACAGTCTAACCAAAAACAAAGAAGATGCTGTGGAGGATTTCATGACGGTTTTCTTACATTTTAATTCAGTTGGGGTGCTATAAATATATTCAGTAATCCTTATTAAGCTGTGGCGCTTAAAATAAAAAGAAACAAATTGGTGGCCATAAAAGTTCTTAATAAGATTGTAGTATTTCGGATGTGTTAAAGAACTCAAACTTACCAAAGAAGTCCAGCAGGATTTCACTTGATCGTCAGGGTACAGGAATATGTCGAGCAACGCCCACGATCCTCGCCAAACGAACACCACCAATGACCCAACCACGGTCACGGAGAACACACAATCCAGGATGTACAAGGCCGTTTCTTTTGTAGTCTGCAATAAACAATATTTTATCACTATCGATTGCTAACTCGTGAAAATCTGATTGGACTGTGATACTTTTCATGATATTTCAATTCAAACAAGTAAACGCAATAGCTAATCTTCCCAGCCTTATCGTTTCGTTTATCCGAATTACGCCTTTTCTATTTATTTACTTCCTTATGTATATATAGAAATTATCATGAAACTAAAACCGTCCGTCGATTATAATTATATCTTTTTAGATTGTAGGGACTGGACTGAGATTATGTAAATGTAATAAAAACATTCCTGATAGTACAATACAATACAATACCAGCTGTGTTAATTAAAGTACTTATATTGATTTGAAAGCAATATATTGTAATAAAAGAAATTTACAAAAACTGGTAATAAAAGACTTGTTGTTATATAATGAATGAAATGTTGAAGAAAAATATAAAACTTGATAAAATGACGAAAGTATGATTAATTGTAACAAGATTTTTCGAGTAAATGGTCTTAAACATTTTTTTGCAAAAAATATATTGTTAATTAAATACCTAGTCTTGCCATAAATATTGTAATAAAGAAAAAAAATATTTTTTTAACTGCAAATAACATATATTACTTTTACAGTGTGTTAGTTTAATACATAAATATACAACAATTAAAAATATAAAAAGCTTATTCGAAGTGGTCTCCATTGGCTGCAATACAGTCCTTTAAACGTTGAGGCCAGTTATCAATAGAAGCACGCACTCTTTCCATGGGAAAATTCTTCACTGCCAATCGTATAGATTGTTTTAGGGACTCCAAATTATCATGGCGTTTAGAGCAAGCTGTACTCTCTAAAACTGACCATAAATCATAATCCAGCGGATTAAGATCGGGACTAGACGACGGCCAGTCTTCAGCTCTGATGAAGTCCGAAACGTTCGCTTCCAACCAAGACTGCGTGGACCGAGCTTTATGACCCGGCGCCGAGTCTTGCTGGAAGGACCATACTTGGTTATTGAACATGGTGATGTTAAGGGGCTTAACTACCTTCTCAAGAATGGTATCTTGATACACTTGTGCCGATGTTTTGATACCTTTTTCACAAAAATATGGCTCAGTCACTCCTTCATAGCTAACACCCCACCAAACCATCACTGAAGTTGGATAATGTCCACGTTGCACTCTGTCGACTAATTGGGAAGCTTCCTTAGAGCTTTGAGCATAAATACGGTCATTTTGTTTGTTAAAATGTTGCTCAATTGTAAAAATTTTCTCATCCGTAAACAAAATTTTTCTGTGACCTCCCTTTGCGTACCGCTTCAGTAATTGTTTCGATTTTACGACCCTATTCTTCTTTAAATTATCAGTTAAGAAATGACCAGAGCGTCTCTTATAGGCTGCAAGTCCTAAGTCATCTTTTAAAATACGCGACATGGTTCTAGGTGCTATCTTCATTTCCCGAGATAAAATCTTTTGCTTTCGGACAGGATTTCTTCGAATTCTTTCCCTTACTGCTTTGACCACCTTTTTCGTACGAACACTACGTGGACGGCCAGATCTTTTTCTGTCACAAACAGAGGAAGTCTCATTGTACCTATTAATAGCCCGGTACACAAACATTTTACTAAAACCAAGTGTATGGAGAGTTTTAAAAATTGCATTTGGCTCCATACCTACTTTGTGTAATGCAATCACAGCGATTCGGTTCTCTTTATCACCCCACTCCATTTTAATATCGCAAAATATTGTACAATGTATTGGCGCCAAAATGAGAAAACACAATGAACAATCGTATAAAAATGACAGATTCGAAATTCAAATGTAATATTTTTTTATTTTTAAGTGTAACAGTATTTATGGCCAGACTAAGTACATGAGGATTAGTAACATTTAGCTTGACTTTCGCTATCTTTCAATTCATGTCTATCATTTATGAAGTAAAACAAAACTAAGTAAAACTACTGCTTCATGTTATTAATGTTACATTTTTTTGCTAAGCTTGTAAGATTTAGTTACATTATACAAGGTTAAACATGTTCGTTAAAATCGTAATTTTTAAATTCATGGCGAAGAGATTATGTAGTAAACTTCTATGGTTTGCTTGCAAGATTATACTGAGGCAGCTTTTTATTTGACTATTGTATCTAAGTTTGACTATTGTATCAAAGGAGATCGATGACAGTGCAATATTTTCGGATGCATAAACTACGGTCCATTCCGGTGTTGCGCAAAGTAGTGTGCTGTCGCCCGCACTGTTTACAACGCTTACAAATGACTAGAATTAGCTTTCCACTTATTTACCATTTTTATTGCAAAACAATGATTCTTACTTAACTTAAAATAAGTTATTCAGAAACATGAAGCTCTTATTTCAAAAATAAGACAACTTTTATCAAATTTCATTTTATCTATTATTATTATACCTTTAGAAAACTTAAAAAGCCATGTTTTAAAAATCCTTTTCCTTTAATTAATAATATCAACGCTAACCAGCTAATGTGCATAATAACTGTACTCAGGTTCGTAAATCACGAAACACATTGTTTGTTATAGAAACAAACATTGCATTTAAATTAAAATCAGTATTATTTATTTATTGTATACAAATAATTTAACAGACAGGAAATGTAATAAAATGAACAGCTATATTGATTTAAATACTTACAATGATTTGGAGGCAATATATTGTAATAAAAAGAAATTTACAAAAACTAGTAATAAAAGACGTGATATTATGTAATGAATGAAATGTTCTAGAACAATATGCAACTTGATAAAATAACCAAAGCATGTTTAGTTTTGTGACGTTTGCTTACACGTCATACAGTAAATCATACTGTTATGTAATATCACGTGACATATGTTTTAAATAGGTAATAGGTTACATATTTTTATGGAACAAAATAAATCCTCTAAATAGCGTTCCTTCTAATTACAATGTAAAAACCGATTTCGGCACTTGTAAATACAATACAAAAAAGCATATACGTGAATACTTTGTTTTTTTAATAATGACTTGATTGATACTGTAGTTTAGATATAAGATATATAATATCATGATCAAAAATATGAAAAAAGCTGACCCAGCACACATAGTTTCGCTTGACATTAACTTCTACTTCATAATATTTGATGATCCGATGAAAGCGCTATCTACCGGATCCTATGTAAAACATTTCAATATGAACGACTACTTAAAAATCAAAAATTAATTAAAAACATTTTCCAGTGGACTAAATTGAGAGTTTAATCCATTCTCGAATCCCATGGGTTTGAAGGGGAACACAAACAAAAAAATCATCAAAATCACTCTAGTTGTCTAGGAGTAGTCTAGTGCATACAAGAAATAAACATAAATGTAAAAAAATAAGTATGCACGTGGGTACCTATTTATTTAAAATAATTATATATAAATATATATCTATTATTTCGAACTATTGAATAAAAGCCTGGTTCCACGAAAGTCTCCACTAAAATATACATTTGAAAGGCTGAACTTAGCTAGATGCTAGCAAAAAATGTGCCTGCCTCTGGGGTAAAAAATTAAAACAGTCATAAATAAACAATGGCATAACCTACATAATTTGACACGTGAAAATTGAAAGGGCACCTGCCGACGCTTGGAAAGGTATTAACGAAATAAAATCAATTAAAATATACGGAAATGATAAAGTACAACAATGTCAATTGATTTGTCTCAAAACAATTATCATTTATAAAATATATCATGTTACTGATAAAATTCAATTTAGCAACCATCTTGCTACTCGTTATCAAAATATTATATTTAAAAAAAACAAAGTATCTAATATTTCCTATCTCGTTATTATCATAGCAATTATAAGTAAACACCCGAAATGATTTCGATAATGCACTACTATAGACATTTATCAGATTCAATAAATGTTTTGATCGTGACAATAATGTAACATGTCTGCCTACTATAATACCTTGCGATAAAATGTTGGCGCATCAAAGTATCCTTCAGCTTCATCTAAAACAACACAGTAGGGAGCTGACATTGTATTCCTGAAAGCTTTTATTGACGTAATCGCAACAGTAGACAGTACTGTAGTAAATATAACTGACGCTGGATCTTGGTTCAAACAGTCGAGCAAGTTCCAAACTCCCCTGCAAGCTGCAACGTTTGAAATTCCAGCGAAATATGTGTATATCCTTGTCAGAATAAGAAATTTCACTTTCCCATTTTCTGGGGTTAGATTGTCACTGAATTGGTTTTGAAAAATATAAAGAACGAGACCAAACATTATTCCAAATGCTGCTGTTACTAGTGCACTCATAAAGTAATCTTCTGGATACACGTAGATGTCCATCAAACTCCATGTTGCCTTCCAATTTATAATGCTCAATGGTCCAGCTATTACTATAGCAAATAATATATCCCCAACTTCCAGAATTGCGTCGCCAAAATGAGAATCCAAATTCTTCAATAAAATCGTTTCGACTATTCGCATTCTCAGTTGAAATTTCACTTGTTGTTTAGTCTTAAGGTCGAGATTTATTCCTCTATTTGCCAGTAAATCAGTCCAAATTGTATGAATTGATTTACAGATCGCGTGCACCAAATTTTTTTTTTGATCGATTGTATTGTCGAACGAAATGATCGACGAATACCATGCGGCTGTAAGACGCCAGTCTCGAAATTAAATTTACCCGTTAAATAAAAAAAATGTCACGTAATACAAGCGTCAACACTGCACTGTTGATTGTAAATGAATTATTATGAAAAAAGTATATATCACTAAGGGAATCCCCTGATGAAGGTAACCGTAATTGTTATGCAGGATATTAATTATTTGGGAGATATATATACCCATATCATAGATAAGAATGTCAATCAATGCCTAGTCACCAGTTATTATACCTAACTAATAATATGTGCAAGTGTTGCAATTTGAAAAATCAAGGTACGTTGCTCAGGCTAGCAATTTTGAACCCAGACTAAAATCATACACCAAATCATAAAACTTAAAAAAAAATACAAAAAAAATTTAAATGTCTCAAAATTTTTCTTTTGAATAAAAATATTTATTAAATTTTCTTGAAATTTCCTCAAAGGTACGAAGTGAAAGGTAGTAGATACGTAAGAAGGAATGTTATCAAAATTATTAAAAAAATCTTTATTGTTTTAAATTTAATATTTTATTATTTAAATAATTTTATAATATTAAGAAACATTTTTATTAATTTTTTTTATTTTTTAATCAGTTTTGTTGAAAATATCTGAAACCCTGGAATTGCATTATAGTAGTAAAAACAATTAAACGAAACCAGGTTTATTTTACGTGATGGATGAAAAAATGAGTGTTACTTTTTTCGAGTTCATCTACAGTGACTTTTGGTGATTTTATACAATTACTAAACGACTGAGAAGATTTAAAAGGTTATAAGATAACATCATTTTTAACATTGAGCATATAGTTTTTCGGAAATTGTGGTAGGTACATCCGAAGGGCAGGGAAGTTTCAGATCACGGGTAATATTTAGCCAAAGTGATACACACATACAGTCTTAAGGTTTCGGGGTTCGTTTATAGTAACTTATAGTGTTTTTGCAAAATTACTGACTAGAAGATTGAGCAGATCAAATCAAATGTGTATGTTAAGGTTATAATCAGAACTTTTAGAACACTCGGTAAACAGTTTTTGTAAATTTGTATATTACATCACATAACCATTTGTGTGATGAACATTTAGATGTCTGCATTTCCGGGTCTGGGTGTTTATTAAATTTATTCTGATATTTATTTATGTATTTCTATGTATTAGTATCGTTGACTAGTACCCATAACAAGATATATGTATCGTTAGCTAACATCCATAACACAAACATATAATTTGCTTACTTTGGGGTTAGGTTCAATTTGTAAAACTTGTCCAAAAAAAGAGCAGGAAAATTGGACCATAAACATTTAAATCACGTCATCCAAGGTTTAATTTTTTACTTTTTTTAAGATATTGGAAAGCAAACCAACAAACGGATTTCCTTGTGGTAACGAATTCACGTCACTAAGAGACAGCAAATGAGGTAATGGTGCGTTGCCAACCTCATGCCGGGATGTTAGGCCTTAGGCTTACTGGCCACCTTAACCTGATATGGTGGCAGCAATAGGTAACGCAATCCGAAAAAGTCGCTGCCTTGCGGCAAGGTATCATTTCTATAGTTTAAATGTGAATAAAAACTTTTCTTTAAGTAAATTTGTATTGTGGGCATATTATGGATCTTAATTAAAACAATTTCAAAATTGTATATTTCAAAAATTTCTATTACCAAAAATATATCAATTATTTGCCTCTTCATTGTTAGCCTCTGCAACTGTCGAGACATAAAGTAACCTATATCAGTCAGCCAAAAAAATCACAAACACTTACTTCTTTAAAAAATATACTGAATATAATTAGTATGGATATGATTTAATATAATCCGTCCAATCTTTCACCGAAGGACCTTCAGCAGAGATTAGTTTTGAGGATTCCCCCTTAACGAAGTAATGGATATCGAATACTAAAATTTGACCGATAATGTGTCTGAAGGCCTAGGATGCGTACGGAAAGTGAGTTATTTAAAAAGTATAATGGCATGTCATTAATATCCGCACTCAGAGATGTCAATTACATCTAATCATCTATTAATTAACGATATTGTATTTACAAATATGTAGACTTAATGATTGATTAAAAAAATAATTGACGTCTCTGAGTGCAGCCGTAAAGTTTTTTATGATATTGCGGTGGAGCACTTTTTTTATGATACTGGTAGGCAAACAAGCAGACTAATTTCTTGATGGTAAGAAATTCACGTCGCCTTGAGACACTAAAGGTAGTGGTGCGTTGCCAACCTGAGGCCGGGATGTTAAGTTTTTAGCAAAACTAAATTTACCAGCTACCTTATCCTCCGAACCAAAACACGTTAACAGGAAGCGCTTACGTTATGGCGACAGGAATAGGTAAGGCGATTTTACCAATTCGGAAGAGTCAGCGGATTTAAATGTGAGGTAAGTGATTAGTAGTAAATACTAGTCTCTAAGATTATTGTATTTAATATTCGTTATTATAAGAGTTATAATGCGCAGGTATTCATGGTCAGATCGCATCGTTAGACTGATCTGACGACGTCTACTCTTTTGTGTCCTTGGTCAGACTTACGTAATCTAATTACGGACACATGGAAATATATGTATCCCTGATCAGACTGTGATGTAATTTGAAATTTCTTTTTCCCAGTACAATATGAAATCATGTAATATCTATATATTAATATATGATGCCAAAACTTTAGACCCCTTTTTACGAAAATTGCGCGGACGCAGGACCAAAAAACTTGGCACACTTATAGTTTATGTATGGGAGAAGTGTAGAACGCTAATATTTTTCAATAATAATGCTAATAAAGTACGTTAAATCAATAAACAAAACATTACCCACACTACCAGGCATTTGACGCACACAAACAAATATATTGATCATAACGCTAAAAGATTACAGATGGCGCACCATACAGTTTGGAAACAAAGTAGTTGGTCTTGAGAAATGAAGATGGCGTTCTCATCAACAAGATATTAAAATTTATTTTGGTCGAATTTCGAACAACAGGCGACCACTAGTATTAAACAAAGTGCATTGCAACTGTAATCGAATGACCACTTGTCTGATTGATATGTACGCATTTAAATTGCAGTTTCAAAAAAACTACACATTTAAGAACAGATAAGATTTTGTCAATATTCGCACTACCTATAGGCAGATCAGTCTAACAATGATATCTGACCACAGACCCGTTATAATTTTGTCCAAATTTATTTTACCTATGTAACAAGATTTAATGTATACTTCCAGGTGCAGAATTTTACTTGAATATAATATAATAACATAAATATTCTATCTACACAGGGGACCGCATGGCGATAAGAAAAGTAAGGCAAGTAAATAAGTTAATTTCTCCTCATTCCCATCTCTAATAAATATAATGAATGTACTTATTAGTGATGTAACGAACGTTGGATTTTTCACATTCGCGAATGCGAATGCGAATATTGAAAAATATGTGGATATTCGCGAATGCGAATATTTATCTATCAATATAAAGTACACTTTTTTGTTTTGTATTTTTATATAACGCTTCGTCACATTTAGGCACACTCCCAATAGTGGTACCAACGGATTACAGTTCGTTGATTATAGGAACCGAACTTAAGAGGATTGCTTAATACTAGACATCGTTATTATTGTAGCAGAGTCTATTTTGTCCAAATTTGTATTTCCTGTGTAGTAAGTTTTTATTTATACTTCCATGTCCAGACTTTTACTTGTCGAAATAGGAATCTAAACCTTCTGCCCACAGGGGACGACATGGCGACAATAATGTAAGACAACGTAACTAAATCGAATATAATTAATAATTCGGTTTCGTAGTTATATTTGGTAAGTTGTGTTTAGTAGTTTTATTTGGTAGATAAATAAATAAGATAACCCATACAACTGTTACCTATCAATGTAACCGTTTATCTTTATAAATGTTTGACTGTTTATTGAGTGATCAGTACTAGATATTTGCACAAAATATAGACAGATACTTGTCTTTAAAAGGATTGTTTAATATTAGATGTTATTATAATCGCCTCTGTGGTCTAGAGGTTCAGGTGTTGAACTTCACTGCTTGAGGTCTTGGGTACGATTCTCGGATCGGGCAACGAAAAGCAAATTTGTTTTTTTCCAATTTTCTAATAAAAAAATGTTGCTCGCGATTAGATATGTGCTCGGTTGGCAATGGGCTTGCCTCCTATCGCATTGTGGGACTAGTGTCTTCGGCTAGTCGTGGGTCTACGTCTTCAGGGATTTGGGCGTGAAGATACTTTTTATTTATATATTGTTATTATTATAGCAGTAATAATTTTATCCAAATTATTTTTTTTACTACGTAATCAAATTTTATTTATTGCTTACTTGGCAATATAAGAATCTAAACTTCTTTCAACAAAAGAGATGACGCGGCAGCAAGAAAAGTAACACAGTGATACCAAACTGAATAGTCGCAAAACTGTCAACTATTTCTACTATTATCAATACATTTTTTTTTCAATTGGCTAATATGTTGCTAACCGCGAGGTTTTTACAAACTCACCGGGCTATAACAATATAACTATTATTAAAATAATTATCAATATAACCGTCTACCATTATACATTTTTTAATTAATTGATTTATTAGTAAGTTCTTGTATGTATGAAGATCGCTTAGACGTTATTATTATATAGCAGTCATAATTTTGTTCAAATGTGTTTTTCCTATTCAACATTTTTTTCCTTATACTTTCAGGTTCAGAATTGTAAGTGGCAAAATAAAAATCTGAACCTTCTATCTACACTGGGTTTATTCTACACTGGTGCACAATACGCTACATGTTGTTTCATAATAATTTTATTTCATTAGATATGTTATTACATATGATGCGAATATAGATAAACTGCACAGTTTCTATTGTAGGATTTTGGTAAAGTTTTATCACTATGACTATTAAAAAAACTAAAAACTATTTATAGTAATAGTAATTACTGGTAGTAAGTAGTATTTAAGGAATTTACTGATAAGACTAATAGGACACGAGCACAGATTAAAATACATATCAGTACCAACAAGACCACTCTAGTGGAAGAGTGCTGTGCAGCAATTTATCCGGGTATCCAAGGTTTTACCTTTTCCTGCCGCCTTAATGACTTGGTCATGTTCCAGTCCAGAGGGAAAGGTAGACGGTAGATTTGCACAATAGGCCTAACATCCCGGGTAGCGACGTACCTGTAACATCTGGTGTCTATACTCCACGAGACCACCGGGAGACCCATATGCTTGTTCGCACAACACGTAAAAATGGTATATTTCAACTAAATTTAACAATAGAAAAGTAAGTGTTTAAAATAACGTAGTCTTGATTTAGAAATACATGTTTTTTATAAACATTAAATAAAATAAAACGTTTAAAACCCGTTTTGAAAATGTCAAGAACATAGGCATTCCAAATAAATATAAAGTTAGGTCAATTGTAAACTATTATGATATCATTATGAAGTGAAAGAATTGTATATAATCTTGTTAGAATTGCACGTAAGAAACAATTAAAGGATGTAAGGAGTTATGGTTAAGCTGCATTAACTAGCACTTCCAAACCATAAAAAGAAGCCTACATATATTTTAGACTAGCTTCCGCGACTCCGTCCACGCGGATTTCGATCTCTGCATGATAAAACTGAAAAATTAAGATTTTTTCCTACGTATTTTTTCAGGATAAGAAGTATCCTATTTTATGCCCAGGATAATAAGGTACAATTATACCAAGTTTCATCGAAATCGAACCGTTAGTTTTCACGTGATGCCTGAACATACAGCCAGCCAGACAGACAGATTTTTTTTATCACTTATTTGGGTTTCGATCCAGTAACAGTAAGTCGAGGGGGGTTCCCTGCTATTTATTTTTTTAATATTTTCAATGTACAGAATTGACCCTTCTACAGATTTATTATATGTATAGGTCATCGTTTATGACATTCACTGCATCAATTACATCTAAAAGAGAAAAGTTACAATGCAATAGCTAACCAGTCGCAAATAAATGATAATTGGAGGATATAATTTTAGTAACGATTATTGAAGAAAGTATCTATATAAAACAGGAGAAAAAACAACTCTCCATCCATGATTTCACTGCTAGTTTCGCAATAGTTGATGTTACATAAATTACATAAATACATAAATGTAAATGGATTTATTTTTCAGGCGTCCACTCTTTATGGAGTAACGCAATACCAACGTATTGATAAATGAAAATTAACACACAACATTAACAACATTACCACCTTTGGTGTCTCCAGGCGGCGTGAATTTCTTACCATCAGGAAATCCGTCTTGTTTGCCTTCCAATATCATAAAAAAAATATTGTTAACTTTTATTTACTTTATTAAATACATTTGTTCTAATTTATGTTAAGAAGAAATATCATCATAGAGTCACAGATTTTAATCTTTACAACTCTGATGTTCTAACACCTAATCTTTGTTGTTCAATCTTTTAATCTAAAGGTAAACTCATTTAAATCTCATGTAATTATTTTGTTATTTGTCAAGATTTCTTTATTTTTGTTCGCACTTCGTTCTAAAATCATTGTTATTACCACATTTAACGCGTCAGGTCATTCAACTTTATAAGTTGGTTCCTTTGGGATCATCATCATCGATCTATCCCGTGTTGGTCCAGCTCCTTTCAGAATAGACCATCTATCTGCCTTTCTGTTCCAGGCAGCTCGTAAAAGGCGAACAAATAAGTCTTTGTTCGCCTTTTACAAGCTGCCGTCACTAGCACCGTGACATCTGACTAGGTAGTAGAGTCTTGCAGCGACTTGCCCGGATTGGCCATTGCCATGACGCCGCTTCAGAGGGTAAGGTAGTCGGTAAACTTACTTTTGCTCGAGGCCTAACATCCCAGCCTAAGGTTGACAATAATACCACCTTTGGTGTCTCTAGGCGGCGTGAATTTCTTACCATCAGGAAGTCCACCTGCTTGTTTGCCGTCAAATGTCATAAAAAACACGGGTTGCACTCCGGGAGTACCGGCAGAAGTGAACTTGAATATTAACGTTGTGTATTTTTGATATTTTGGAATGGTTAGGGAATAATTTTGCACGAATTGCTTTAATTATCAGTATGAAAGTACTGTTACTTATGTGGTAGAATAAAATATTCGTTTATTGCGCTATCGTACACAAACGTGACAACACAAACATTCGCGCAAGCGCCCTGCGCCGTCTTACGAATTTTCGATCAGGTCACGTGTCCTGACGCGAGTTTAGAAGTTTTTACCCATTCCAAAAAAAGTGCGCAACGCTGATAAAGAAATTTTCACTTTAAAAATCAAAAGAACTAAATGACTTTTATTGTACATGTTGATTTAATATAACCAATATGAGGCATTACGGCCCGCATTCTAAAAACATTTGTGATATCGTTTAGAGCCAATCTTCTCACTATAAGCGCTCTTACTTTGAGCCTTAATAGAAAAGTAATGATCGGTGACTACATTTTATACTTTACGTCCATGTTATGGTAGCGAAACGTCTATGTAATGGTAGCGAAACGGCCATGTGATAGTAACAAAAGTAAGATAGGCCATGCCGCAAAGTTAGATGTAAAGTTATGAAATTAGAGATTCTAGAACTAAGACGTTTAGAATAAGAATCTTGGCTGTATATCACGAATTTTATAAAATGCGAGCCACGTGGTCTCGTCTTGGCAACAATTTACAAATGTTTTTGATATGATTTCATTTCTATTTACAAGTTTTTACGATAATACTTGCAAATACTACATATTAATTTACTATGTTGTAGAAAGCTATGTAGAAGTAGGTCCTGAATTGTGCCATCGATTTACATATCCCTGCGACTTTGAATGGTAGTCTCTGTTGTGTGCCTTGCTAGAAGGTAGGGTAACCAGTAAATTCGCACATCTGTCTTAAGATGCTGGCCGTAATATAGCAAAATGCCAATATTTTGAAGAGAATCTTACATATTCAAATAAAATAGAAAACTTGTGAATTGGGATAAAAACGACGAAATACTTCGAGAAAATGTAGGTGCCCTTGCGCTTCGCTTGGTTCGTCTTGGATATATTGTACCTAATTTAGATGTGTATCAATCTTTCATAATTCATCTATCAAAATTTAAATAATCCAGATACAAATTTATAGAGTGATTAAAAAGTAACCGGTTACATTAAATTTTCCAATAATTAAAACTCGTTTACAAAAGTGGTGACCGCGCCCTCCAACCTGACTTCAATTTCAATTTTCGTCTGCCACTCTCTCAAAAAGAATAAATAAAAATAAATTATTTACATTTCAAAAACATTCTAGTTCACTAATAATTTATATTGTATTTAATATAAAATTAAATTAATTTTGGAATGTCTTCATATGTATAAATTACATGTCACATTGTTTTTCCGCAATGGACTCTTAAACTACTTAACCGATTAAAATCAAATTTGCACACCTTGTGCAGTTTGAGCCATCTCATTTTATGATAATAAAAAAACTAACAACAGGCAGCTAGTTAAAATGTATGTAAAATAAATATATTTTTTTCATTAATGTTAAAATATTTACACACCACAGTGTTATAATACGTTGAAAAGCTTTAATAATTTTGGGACAACTTTTTAACACACATGTTTCGCAAATAAATATTTTTCAATAATCGCCTCTGTGGTCTAGCGGTTCGAGTGTTGGACTTGACTGCATGAGGTCCCGGGTTCGAACCCTGAGTCGGGCAACAAACAGAAAATTTGGTTTTTCAATTTCCTAATAAAAATAACATTGCTCAGGATTGGATATGTGCCCGGTTGGCGATAGGTTTGCCAGCTATCACATTGTGGGACATGGTGTCTTTGGCTTGTCGTAGGTGCCCTGGTTGTGCCTCTGCTTACTTCTTAGGGGATATGGGCGTGAAGATACTAAATTTTTTTCATTTCATTTCAAAAGGGATTTTATCTACATACCGTTTATTACTAAGCTATCAAACGTTATTTATTTATTAGTTTTATGGACAAATATTTTACGAAAGATGACGTCGTGCCATACATCATTCGTTACCGGTCAGTCAGTCAAAAAAAAACTGAACTATTAAAATTGAAAAAAAAAAAACTGTTAAAGTTGATAAGGCTTCGGAATTTAATTCTCACTTAGGTACATTAGAAATTTCTAATATAATTTTTAATTAGACATGTGCTGAGTGAGGAGTATCTGTCTCAATAATTGACGATTTTTATATATTGATTTTAATTAAATTCGTATGTATACTTAGGCATGTAGTTCTGTTTTTACGTATGTACTTACATGATAATATTTGCTATTCATTCATTTAATTTTGGTACATATTGTATGAGTTTATGTATACATACAGGATTAATTTCAAAAGACCGACCAAATTTCAATGTAAGGGAGTTAAGGCAAAAATGGTAATGCATTTTAAATTTTAATTGCTAAATTGTTATATTTACTTTTACAAACAATCATTTAAAATAGTACGCGTTAATATTTCAGTTGTTGTTACGCTACGTCGAACCTAGCACGAGTTATGACGTCACAAACCTGCGCATGCAGTTGCAATGGGCGTTTACGTTATTACCATGCCTTTTTTTATTACAATTTGCATATTTTTTAATTGTTCAGTACTTCGTAAAGTGTTATCGATTCCCAACCATCTCTTAAAATTTGACTAGTCCTTTAGATGTTATCCTGTATATTCCTCCAGTTCCCCAGTTTCCAAAATCAAATTTTCATGTAAAGTTTGAAATTCCAATCACAAACTTATTTTTCATACAATATATTTCCTCACCCCCATAATAACCTCGGCTCTGCCTACTAGCTGACTGGCAGAGAAGACTGTATGACATTATGTTATCCATTGCACAGTATTTGAAATCTAACTCGTCGATTTTCAGATTTATGCAAAAGACGACTGTCATTGTAGACGCAAATACATTGCATGCAAATAAAAAGGATTAAGTGATTTTTATTTGTTTTAACAAAAACTTTATTTATGATTACAAAATTCAAATATCGTGTGTTTTCGCGCCGCTCGTCTGTAAGTATATATTTCAAAAAGAGTGCCGAGTTAGACCTATATATCTACATATTAATACGTGATGCCAAAACTTTGGACCGTTTCGATCGAATTAAGCGGACGCATGAGCAAAAAAATTTGGTACACTTAGGTATAATTCATGTGTATAAGTACAGAACGCTAATAATTTTCAATAATAATGCTTATAAAGAACATTAAATCAATAAATAAAACATTACCCACACTACCATGCATTTGACACACACTAACAAATATATTAATGATAACGATAAAAGATCACAGACGGCGCACTAAAAAGTTTGGAAACAAAGTAGTTGGTGTTAAGGAATGAAGATGGCGTTCTTATCAACAAGATATTAATATTTATTATGGTCGAATTTCGATCAACGGGCGACCACTAGTATATTATATCAATCTGTAAGTTGGACTACTGTATATTACAATACGGTGCCTACGCGACACGTGTTCCGGCTACACCCGTTGGAATCGATTTCGAACCGATGAATGTGTATAAAAATGACAACTCTCACATGTACCACTTGTGTGGTCTATTTGAATAAGTTTTTCTGATCCACTTATTTTAAACATAAATTTATATTAGTTTGTTTAATATTTAAACAACTTTGAAAAAAAATGTTATATGTTCCTGTTACTTTTTATGTGTGTTAATAAATTTCTCTATTACTTCTGAACTGATTTCAAAACTTCTTTTATTTGCATAATCGCAATTCCGAGGTTGTCTCATTGCCACTAAGTCTGGATGTGACCCAAAGAAATTTAGGAATGTTTGTGTAAATAGATGACTTACTTATTTAACGACGTCGGTTTCTTGCAGTTTTACTACTTTAAAATAATGACAGTTCTAGTGTTTGCACCTAGAAGTAGTAGTAGAAGTAGAAGATGTATCAATGATATCTGCAAATCGACAAGTTTAATTTCTTTTTCGTTTTTTTGATAAATATTGTGTTTAAGATCTACTTCATTTTTGAATAATCTTTATATTTATATCTGAACGATTTAAAATTTAGTAAACATGATAAATCAATAACCATTCTCCCTGGTTACCCAGTCACGGTCTTGGCGTGAAGATATATAGATAACAGTAAAACTGCAAAAAACCTGCTACAGTTTTGATTGAAAGTAGTTTAAGTAAGCAAAAGATTTTATAGATATTATGTAATTGGCATTCCATCATTAGATACAGACTTGGTGGAGTAAGACCACCTCGGTCCAAATTAAAATATTTAAAGCAGTTCACATTACACAAATCACGGAGAAACCGATTAACATACACATATTATGTCGAACATATAACCCCTTCCTTTTCTTATCGCCTATGTGGTCAAACGGTTCAGAGGTTTAAAATGACTACATAAGGTCCCGGGTTCGATTCCTGGGTCAGACAACAAAAAGGAAACGTGGTTTTTCCAATTTTCCAATAAAAACAATTTTGCTTGGGGTATGTGCCCTATGTTCGTGTGCCCTGTGTACGTTCCACCTATCACATTGTCGGATTTAGTGTCTTAGGCTAGGTGCCCTGGGTGTGCCTCTGCCAACCTTATTGTGATTTGGTCGTGAAGATAATTTTTTGTTCAAAGTCGGTTAAAAAACTACCAACATACTGCCAAGAGGCCTTTACAAATTGGACTACGATCTGTATGCTTACTGTTGAATCTCGATAGTCATTTTAGGTACTTTTGTACACGGTACTAGCCGACTATTAACATTTGTTTAGAAATACATCTAACGAATCCGATAACATAATTTATTGTTTAGTATTAATTTATGTTTATAATTCGCCAGTATTGTGTTCAAGAGTACTTAAAATGACAATTTTCAATATTGCTTGAATTGAGCTTCAAGAGTAACCCTACTGGTTAGACCGCCTCGTTGGTCGAGTGGCTAGCGTACACGCCTAACTACGCCGAACAACCGCGAGGCTCGGGTTCGATTCCCGACGGGGGCAGGGCATTTAGATGTTTGCATTTCCAGGTCTGGGTGTTTATTAAATTTATTCTGGTATCTATTTAAGTATATTCTATGTATAAGAATCGTTGAGTAACACCCATGACACAAGCATATAATTTGCTTACTTTGGGGTTAGTTTCAATTGGTGTGACTTGTCCAGGGATATTTATTTATTTATTTATTACTGGACCCAAGGTAAACTGCTCCCAGTACAATTTATTATCCCATGCAATTTTCTAGTTGTTTTGCAATTGTTGAAGGGCCATTATCTAGATATAGTACCTTGTTTAATCTTCTATTTCAGTCTGTCCAACGACACAACGATTGAAAGGCGGACGTTGTAATACCATTTACCTCTTTTGTCATTCTATTTGCAGATCATCAACGAATCAGACTTCGTCATTTACAACGCATAAAAGTCGAACGACAAGATACTTCCACTTCAATTGGAGATATTTACACTTCTACTTGACCAATTTTGATAAAACGTGACTTAGATTTTAAGTGGGTCTTCCTTTAGTACATAATCGGTGCGGTAGTATATTAATGAACATTTAAATAAATAAAAACCCAGATACATTCACAAATAGACAAACACACAAACTTAAAGTAAAAAATGGACTATTTAAACACTTATTTCAAATCCCCACAGAGGCTAGAGCACGATTTCTCATCAGAACCTGATATGAATAGATAAAAAGTTAAGGAATAAACTAATACCGCGCACTTGACCCTTTGATCTGTGATTTTGAAGGGTAGGAAATACTCGTTTGACTGACTTAGATAACTAACCGAGAGGTTTTCAAATAAACGACTTTTTAGGCTAGCCCGAGAACGAATTGCATGAAAGAGTTGGAGTATCTGCAATGCCCACATTAAGGACGAATTCAGGCGAAAGAACGTCGACTTGGTGCTTCGTTTTAATTGCAGAAGGGAGGGGTCGGTAAGAAATTCTCGCCGCCTAGAGTCACCAAATGTGGAAAGAGTGCGTTGGCAACCTTAGGCCGGGATGTTAGGCCTCGAGCAACAGTAAGTTTACCGGCTACCTTACACTCCGAACCGGAACACGTCAACGACAAGCGCTGACATTGTGGCGGCAGAAATAGGTAAGGCGGTGGATTTCTGACCGGGATCCCATTTGTTGCGCGCTCAAATCTTAGTCGGGTTGTTATAGTTTTGTTTAGCGAGAGCTGTAGCAATTCCAGAATAAGGTATTTTTTTCAGTCTTTGAAAATTTAGTAAAAATTAATTATCCCAGGCACTAATCGAAGGTTATATACACTTATATGAATATACGCTTTTTTATTGTGTTTTATTGAAATTTGATGATATTATTTATCAAAAACTAATGTATTTTAATGCAAAAAAGTACGTCTGTTTGTCACTATGTCTATTCATACAGCTAAAAATCCGAGTTAACACATAAGCTCATTTTCCCAAAGGACTATAATAGGAAATATATATCTATAAATCTCCAGTAGTTCAAAAGAGAGCATTGTCAGCGACATTTGAGTTTAAAACCTATATATATATATATACATATACATTTTCTTTCTTTTAAAATTAATAGATTTTAAACTGAGTTTAAAAAAGAGTAGGATCCTAATTCGATCCTACTTTGGTTGTTTTACTTGTATGTTGGTTATGCAATTTTTCAGTCCATTACAGAGATTAGTAAATTTGGCCCATTATGAACCGATTTTCGAAAAGATATGTCATGATTCCGAGGTAGTTTTACATAAATTTTATCATTACCAATTAGCGGTTTTTGAGTTATATTTAATGAAGGGTAAATTTTTGTATTCGTTCGCGATCACCTCATTAAGTATACATCAATGCTACTAATAGAGTGTTGATATCGCGACGTTGTCCTTCATGAAATTATAGGTATTGGTTTGTGCGTTTAGTTATTTTTAAAATATTACACAACTTACCGTCCTGAACATAGTAGGCACTTCAAAGTAGTTCTGTGGAGAGTCTACAGCTACAGCGAAAGGCGCAGCACAAATATTACGCAGCGCTCTTAACGCTGCAAGAGACAAAGTTGCCGCAGCAGTAGTAGACATAAGCGTCCTCGCGCTGTCTCCCGTACACTCATTTAGGAGATTCCAAACACCCCTCCAGGCACCAACACACGCCACCCCCGCAACACACGTGTACAACCTCGAACATACAAAATAAGTCAATCGGCCTCGATCAGGCATCAAATACTTGCTCAACTGTGTTTGAAACACGCACAGTACTAAGTTACAGCACAGTCCAAAAGCTGAGCAAACCGCGGCACTGCCCACCGGCTTATCTGGCAATAAGTACAAGTCCATAAGTGTCCATGTTGACTTCCAATACGTGACCACAGCAGGAGCGACCACAACACTAGCGAAGACGATGTCGGCAAACTCCAAGAGGGCGGTATGCGCCCGCGACCCACTAAGAGTGTCGGCAAGTCCCGCGGTGCTTCCACGCATGTCTGATGTACGAGTGTACCCAAGTACGGGCTTAGAACGACTAGAGAAATAATTGCAATATCATCCCGCCCCGCTCTCTGACGTTAGGATGTCTCCCTTCTAGCTATGTACTTTCTTTATTTATTTAAACAGCTCTACAGATATGATAAGCTTCTTCAAATAATTGCAAATGTGGTAATTCCAGATAAATTATAAGCAGGAAAACTTTACGATGATTACTGAGGATAAACAATATGGTTTTCTTTGACGGTTTCTAAATATAATCAACCTCTGAAAGGTTGACATTGTTTTAATGGTTTTTAAGCAACGCAATTTGCTTAACACTTCTGTTCTCGATTGGTGGATAGATTCCTTCTTCCGTAGAAATTTTATATGAGAATGTGTCTTGATGTTATGAGGTGACTGCTGCGTATGAATACCAGAAACGTTATTATCCTATTTGTGCCTTTTATGTACAGGTTAAACAATTACTCCAACCTTCAGGCCGGAATAATCTATAGCAAACTCTCACATTACTTTTTCCGCATTAGTCAAGTTGACACAGTGATTACTTGTACTTCCATGCATTTTTTTATATTGGAAGGCAACCAAGCAGACGAATTTCCAGATGATAAGAAATTCACGCCGCCTAAAGACTATAAAGACCAACGAGATTCGAGCAATAGTAAGTTTACCGGCTACCTTACCCTCCGAACCGGAACACTTCAACGGCAAGCATTGAACGTTATGGCTACAGGAACAGGTAAGGCGTTAGTACCAATCCGGGCGAGTCACTCCGAAACTCTACCATCTAGTAGGATGTCACGATGTTAGTGACGGTAAGTCTATGCTCGACTTTTACAAGCTGCATGGCACGAAGGCAGATGGTCTATACTGCAAAGGAGCCCGGACCAACACGGGGAAAGGCGGCAATGGTGCTTTGCCAACCTGAAGCTGGGATGTCAGGCTTCCAGCAAAAGTAACTTTACCGGCTACCTTACCCTCCGAACCGGAACACGTCAACGGTAAGCGCTGACGTTATGGCGGCAGAAACTTCCTCGTTTTGATATTCTTTTCTAGTTCGATCTAAGAAACTTTAATCACATGGTATTTCCTTATTCCTAACAAGCTTCCGCCCGCGACTCCGTCCGCACGGTTGTCAGTCTTCGCGTGATAAAACTGAAAAATTAAGATTTTTTCTACGTATTTTTCCAGGATAAAAAGTATCCCATTTTATGCCCAGGATAATTGGGTATAATTATACCAAGTTTCATCGAAATCGAATCGTTAGTTTTTACGTGATGCCTGAACAGACAGAAAAAAATAATTAATTACATGTTTGGGTTTGGTATCGATCCAGTAGTACCCCCTACTATTTATTTTTTTAATATTTTCAATGTACAAAATTGACCCTTCTACAGATTTATTATATGTATAGATAAGCTTTTGTCCATCCTATGGATTTGAGTGTAATGTCAACCTTTTACTCACTTTTCGTACAGAGCTCGATTTTTGAAGTTTTACAACGTGATTTTAATGTTTTTCTATTAATCATTTGTATGAACTATGGTTTTCAGAGGAAAGTGATTCTATACATCTTTGTTTCCGGATTTTGTTTTATATGATCTTGCGATTTAATTTTTTTTATATTAGGCATTTTTCTCTCCTATGAATAACTATGGATTTTCTCTTATACTATTCGCTTTTGATCTAGAAATCTTCACGTGTTTTGATAAGTAGATGTTTGTTACAAATCATTCAACCTGTGCAAATCCATTCAACAAAAGTTTGAAAATCATTGATTAAGTGATTTAATGGTTATATGTTTTTATTGTCTGTAATAGCAATTGTTCTTCTTTGTAAGCTTTACGTATTGTTAATATGGGTATTTTCAGATTAATTGATATTCTCCATGTATATTTTTAAAGGTACATCTGTTTGAAATCGTATTTCTAAACGTCTGGCTCGATTAACTGTAAATTTTGTTTGTAAAATTAACTGTAAATGTTTTATTGGAATAAATCACTTAATTTACATACAACAAGTGATTAATTGGATGTTTGAAAATGTATTTGGACCTGACGCTGTCGGCCTAAAAAACTTATCTTCACGCCCACTTCCCCGAAGAAGTAAGCAGAGGCACAACCAGAGCACCCACAACTAGCCGAAGACATTCCCATTATTCCACATATATTCCACATTAAGTCCCGCAATGTGATATGTGGCAAGCCTATCGCCAACCGGGCACATATCCAATCCCGAGCAACGTTATTTTTATTAGGAAATTGAATACATAAACATTAATTTACATTATTATCCGATCCGGGAATCAAACCCGGGACTTCATGAAGTCAAGTCTGACGCCGGACCAGCAGATCAAAAACGCGATACCTAATTAAGGCGGTGCAACGTTTCCCGGATCAGCTAGTGTAGATTTATAAGACTAGTTTGTTAAATGAAAGAGGTAGATTGTGCAAATGAGAAAGAATATCGATACATTAAACTTAAGCAATGACATCCGTAACACCCAGTCACATAGAGAAGATTATCTGAAACATATAGGAATAGTAATTCATATGAAAATACTCTTTAGACTTACCTTTTTGAACATAGTAGGCACATCAAAGTAATTTTCAGGAGAATCAACAGCTATCGCAAATGGAGAGGCACTTATATTCCTGAGCACCTTCAATGCTGCGAGAGACAATGTGGCTGCTACAGTGGTACACATGAGAGTTATCACGCTATCTTCAGTGCACTCATTGAGAAGGTTCCATAGACCCCGAAAAGCGGCAATACAAGCTATTCCCGCAATATACGAATACAATCTCGAACACACGTAATAAGTCAACCGACCTCTATCAGGCCTTAGATATTTAGTCAACTGGGTTTGGAACAAGCACAACACTAGATCACAGCACAAACCAAACACTGCACTGATCAGGGCACTTATCACTGGCTTTTCCGGTAGCACGTACAAGTCCATGAGTGTCCATGTTGACTTCCAAGATGTGACCACAGCTGGGGTGACGACAACGCTAGAGAAGAGGATGTCCGCAAACTCAAGGAGAGCAGACTGCACACGCGACCCTTTAAAAGTGTCAGTGAGCCCAACAGTGCTTCCGCGCATATTTATACGAGTGCACCCAAGTACGGGTTTGAAACGACTACATAATTATTTTATCACCTTGCCCCGCTCACTGACGTGTTGGGATGTCTCCCTCTTGATACCGAATAAATAGGAAGTGTATGTACTTTCTTTGAGATAGCACGTTTGTTTAAATAATATTAATATTCCTGGTATGTTATCTTCGGTAAATATTAATAAGTTTCCGTAGACATATAGGCCTAGAAAATCATTAACAAATCACCTATTAGTTGGCAAAACATTCTTTTGTTTGCTTACTTTTATACGTAAACCCCCTTACAAATAAAACTTACGCGCCCGTTGATCTGGTGTGTAACTTCACTTTTGCTAACAAAACATGAAGTTCTACACCAGATCAACGGGCGTGGTAGTTTTATTAGTAGGAACTAGTGGAAAGAGTACTGTCGTATACTACTGAAATATTTTGAGCTGAATAGTATGGCCTTTATGTATTAAATAATGTTTTTAAACGGGATACGAAATCATTTAATGTAAGAGCACACCATAGACGTGTAAGGTGCATGTCTACGCTGTTTCCTATAAGATCTAATGTGCAAGTCTACCGGCTACCTGATCGCTAAATCATTATTCAATACCTTTAGGTATTGAATAATGTTTTATATGGGATAAGAAATAATCTAATATAAGAGACACACCATAAACGTGTAAGGTAGGTTTCTATCCTGTTGCCTATAAGACATAATGTGCAAGTCTATCGCCTACATGATCGGTAGAAAAATGTACCGGCTAGTAGTAGATATTCTACATGGGAAAGTTGCAGCACAGCATTATACTCCTAGTATTTTTTAAATCACTAAGCGAACAAGCATACAGCTCTCCTGATAATAAGAGACCACCGTAGCTATTATATGATCTCCATAGATCTTATAGGTGTGTCGCTGTCCTGACACCAAATATTGCACCTATTTTGAAAGCCCTCCGGAACGTGGCCTTATGGCCTATCCACCATAGGTAAAGCGATAGCTGATACCAACTCGGTCAAGTTGCTGCACAGCAATCTACCAGTAGTAGTGGTCATACAAAGACACCGGTTTCAGAGACTCTTGACATTCCATTCTAGGATAAAACCCTAGAGATTTACCCAAGTATCTCTATCCCTCCATATTTGCATTGAATATCTCTTCACTAATATTTTGTCTGTCATTATTCTCTTAAGGCGGAACCATTAGAACCCATTTTCATTTCTACACTAACACTTTTTTTAAATCTTACTCGACGAGTTTCACTGTTTCGAATGCGTTTATCGAGCGTAACATCATAGGTTTTCTGCTCTCATTTCGACATGTTGTAAAAAATAAAAGCAAACATTTTTTTTTATAGAAAAATACCTACCTAATTTTTTGAGTTGCTCTCCACAAGCCCTTTCATTTGATTTCCATATTGTAGAAGTGCATTAAAAGTAGCTATTCCATCATCTTATTTGATTTAGAATAACTTTATATTGTTTTGAGTTGCTCTCAACAAGCCCTTTCAGTTGATAACAATTTGTAGAAGTGCGTTAAAAATAACAATTCCGCTATCTTGGGTGGGCCGCCATATTAGAAATAGAATAACGTCACATTATTTTTCGAGTTGGTCTCAACGAGTCCTTTTGTTTGATACCCATATTGAAGAAGTGCATAAAATAATTATTCCGCCATTTTGGATTGTCCGCCACATTGTATTTAGAATGACACCACATTATTTTTCGAGTTGCTCTCAACGAGCCCTTTCATTTGACACCCATATTATAGAAGTACTTTAGAAATAACTATTCCACTAACCTAAGTGGTCCACCATATTGGATTTAGAATGACGTCACATTATTTTTCGAATTATACTCAACGAGTCCTTTTGTTAGACACCAATATTGTAGAAGTGCATTAAAACTAACTACTTCGCTATGTTGAATGGTCCGCCATATTGGATTTAGAATAACGCCAAGTTTTTTATCATGTATTCTCCTCCAAACTAAAAGTGTATACAAAATCTCACCCCAATCGGTTGAAGATATCTGCTTCAATATTGAGTTTAAAGATTGCAACCGAACTAACATATATACATTGCAAGTTAAATAAAAAAAGTGTAGACGTCTTTTCCAAGATTTTTTTAATTGACGCAAATAGCTTTTAATACTTAAAAGCAAACAAGTCATGA
>NJDD01000152.1:118226-141179 GCA_002245505.1 Calephelis nemesis
ACATACCCTATATACATTGCAAGTTAAATAAAAAAAGTGTAGACGTCTTTTCCAAGATTTTTTTAATTGACGCAAATAGCTTTTAATACTTAAAGGCAAACAAGTCATGATTCAAATAATTTATACGCAATAAAAATGCAAAACACACTAATTTTAATCAAGTTAAATTTAATTAATACTTGAAAATTTAATGAGCTGTCATCTAAGAACTCAGAAAATGAGTATTTTTGTCAATTTTTTAAGATTTCTATTATCAGAACCAGACTTGATGCCAAAAGCAAAAACTTGAAAGTATGCTCTTTCATAAATACATAAAATCACAGGATTCAAACATATAACCTCTTTTTTCGCAGTTGGTTAAAAAGGTAAAATACGCTATGAAAACTTTCTGTTACAAATATGCATACTATATCTAAACATTAACCACATTTCATACATTGTGTCATCAAGAATTATCACTTTTACTTTTTGCCGAACACAAGCTTAATACTGTATTTTTTTGGAATTCGAATATACCTATATTTACAGAACTTGTTCGCATCTTTCAGAGATTGAGTTGGATTCAGTCATTGATAAACCTTTCATGGGTGCGTAAACCCTTCATCCAGTGGTTACACTATAACGCCCGGTTCCTATCAACGAACCGTAATCCGCCAGTACCATTGGTACTTTGCCTAAAAGTATGAAGCGTTGCTCTTATTAACACAAAATATTTAGGGTCAACAATCGAATACAACATTCGTAAGTAAAACGAATCGTTTCTTGAATATAGGAACCAGGCCTTAATGGAGTAATACTTTTCGAACACATAATCATATTATGAGTACTTATTCTATTATGCGGTACGATAAGTGTTCGAGTAAATCGGTTGACCCTCACACTAATGTGATGTTGGCCATGTCAACCTCAAGTACGCACTTCCTATTGGCCATTTGGCGAGCTGATTCCTTGACCCTGCTACTGAGAAGATTAAGATGCACCAATATTCACACGTGTGAAGTTCGTAGAGCTATTTTCACAATTTGTGTCTTTTCTATGCTATGGCCGGTTCGGTCGTATGGAAATAATTCCTCCGAGGGTCCGAGCTTATCGTGGCATGGGGGGCTGAGTAACCGGGATCGAGGTAGGACCCCGGTGAAACCAAATGGACAGGAAGGCCGCTCCTCAGTACCCCTCTCCGGCTAGAGGGCACACGAGGATTGGAAAAGGGAGGTTGTATGGCCCGCGTGGCGTGGCGGAAGTGAGTCCGCGGAGGAGGGGATGGGCATTCCATCTTGTCTGACGAGACGCGGCCCCTGTTGAGTAGGGCTGTCAGATGGGGATAATTAGGATCCAGCGTCGCCAGGCAGTGGAAGTTTATAAAAGCATCCCCTCAGTCCCGGTACCTGGCGAAGGGGAGGAGACCATGTGGTTTAGTCAGTAGGAGTCTGACATAACCCGCCACTTCCCCAGACAGTTTCAGGTATCCATGATGAATTTCCACATGTTAAAAAATGTGGCAAGAATGGCAGACAAAATATTCTTAAAAACAGAATACAATTCGAATGTGGGAAGGGATATAGGTAGCAGACCAAAGTTGGCAGTCATGGTCAAATTGCTAGAATATTTTCTAGTTTGTATGAATGACACTCTATACTTCTTGCCTATCTCGTAATGCCGCCACATACATTGAGAATTTTGTCAAAGAATTCTTTTTCGATAAAACTTCGAACGCAGGGAATCCATACAAATCTATGGAACCATTTCATTCGGTTTTTTTGCTTGTGGAATTGGAGTAGATTTGAATGGGTGAAAACTTAGTTTAAAAGTTTCGAATCGGGATTCCGTAAAATATTTCACGTGTGGCGGACCTAAGGGATTTGGCGCGAAGTTGTATGTGTATGTATACTAATCTATATTATTAGATCACAAACAAGCTTGTAACTTGACAGGAGATAGCCATCACCTATTATATAAGTATCATTACATATATAAAACAAAGTCGATTCCTCTGTCCCTATGTCCCGCTGTATGCTTAAATTTTTAAAACTACGCAACGGATTTTGATGTGATTTTTTCAATAGACAAAGTGATTGAAGAGTAAGATTTACATAAATACTAGCTGCTACCCGCGGCTTCGAACGCGTAGTCTATTTAATTAATATTTAACTCTCCAACGCTATCCGTTAAAATTTTAAGATGAAAAACGGCCTACGTCCTTCTTCAAACTTTAATATATTTTAATTTAAATATCATCTAAAAAGTATTACACGATGATGTTCTGAAAAGAATAAATTTAAAAAGTAGTGCACTGAGCACAACCGTTCCATAAGGAGTCAACCACGCGCATACACGCGTCTGTGTAGCGCGTTCTTTAAACTAAAGTGTTAACGTAGTAATAATATTCTATTTAATAGTGTTATTTTAAAACTGTGATATCTCCTAAGATATTCATTCAAATCAAGTGATGTGAAATGCAATTTTGTAATAAATTAAATACTTGTGTGATTAATGACGTATTTTTTTGGATAACGATTAGCATCGTATAAAATAACCTTCGAAAATAATACATTATTTTGAAACAAATTTGGTTAACATAAAAAAAAGGTTATAGTGAGCTAACGTTAAAAGATAGATATGTGCTGTCGCGAACTTTTTTTAGCACTTTTAAAGGGGAACATTATACTTTCATATATGATTTTTACGAAACTTTCACCGTCAACGCAGCGCACGCTCTCAATAGTAAAAAATCCCCTGATTTTAAAACATTTATTATTGGTGCTTCACTCCTATTGATCTTAGCGTGATGATGTATAAATTCAATGTTCTTGTTTTTTCAATTTTGTTTGTTTGCTTGAACTTTCAGTGTTAGAAAGTCCATTACTTTGGAAAAAAGTCCATTACTTTCTAACACTGAAACTTCAAGCTTGTTTGCTTCAACCAAACAAACTCTTCAGCTTTTTAATATTAGTATAGATAGCATTGATTTTGGTTCCGAGCTCTTACAAAAAAAAAATAAACGAACTACTTTTATACCAACTTTGTCATAAAAGGCGAGTTTCGATTCATTTTATTATGGAAAAAAGCAGGAAAATTTATTTGTCTATACTAAACACATTTAGCGGTGATGTGGTTTTGCACGTTTCAATGTTTATATTTTTTTGTAATAAGGTTGATAAGTATACTTTTGATTAAATTATCGCTATAAAAAGTATTCAGACACTTTATTCCTAATAAAGTGTCTGAATACAAAGTTTTACTGTTATATCTTCAAAAATGACGATTTTCCATGCGAATATTCATCACCTCCTTTTACCCATTCTCCATCATTTTTAGTGATAATAAGTAGCCTATGTTCTTTCGTTTATCATAAAGTGTCTAAATACAAAATTTCACTGTTGCCTTTTTAAAAATGACGAATTTACATATAAACAGTCATCCTCTTTTTAACCCATTCTCCCCCATTTTTTGCGATTAAAAGTAACCTATGTTCTTTCGTTTATCATAAAGTGTCTAAATACAAAGTTTCACTGTTACAGCTTTAAAAATGACGAATTTCCATATGAACTTCATCCCCTCTTTTTACCCATTCTCCCCTATTTTTTTGCAATAAAAAGTAGCCTATGTTGTCCCTCAGGGTCTATTCTACCTCTGTACCAAAATTTCATGAAAATCGGTTAACTGGTTTAGGCGTGAAAGCGTAACAGACAGACAGACAGAGTTACTTTCGCATTTATAATATTAAAAAATAGGGATATTAGGGATAGGGAAGTAGGGATTTTAACCAATTTTGCTACTATGTGTATCATAATTTCTTTGTGTGTTTTTCTTTAATGATAAACTGATGTACGTGGTTCATTGTTATGGACTTATGGTAAAAATTACTGTTAAATATTTTTCCTACGCAAATTGTACCACCCCCGTTAACCCTCATTTGGGTTGATTTTCAAAAATCGCTTAGATATGTATCTCATAATTTGTATTGGAGAGCATTATTTCAGTGTCACGCAAAATATTTCAATAGAATCAAATTTCCCACACAAACTTAGCCCTTAACCCCCAATAGGGGTGAATTTAGAAAAACCCGGAAATACGTGTTTCATCATTTGTACTAAAAAGCATTAATTCAAAGTTTCATGCAAAAATTTGCAATAAAAATGTTTTTCTCATACAAACTTTGCTACCCCTTTTAACCCTTTTAGAGGTTGAATTTCCAAAACATAATATGCTTATGTCCTTCTCATAAATGCAAACTATCTACATACCAAATTTCAGCAAAATCGGTTGGGTGGTTAAGGCGTGAAAAGGTAACAGACAGACAGACAGAAAGACAGAGTTACTTTCGCATTTATAATAATAGTGTGGATTTTATACCCATGCGAAGCCGGGGCGGGCCTCTTGTTTTAATATATTATTCTAAGTATTTTGTTGTTTTAAGTATATGCATGGATTCAAGACTAGACAAGGCGGGTGGCAAGTTTAAAACGTTTTTTTTTAAATTTTTTTTCCCTACAGTTATAATCTGTTAAACCTCTAACTTCTAAACATTTTTGAATATGTTATAATCTAAATTAAATGAATCCGTTTAGGTATTTACAAGTATTAACAAGACAAATGTTTAATTTTTATTCACACACATATTATTCTGTTTATTTTAATGTTCTAACTGAGATGGGATTTCCCTTAAAATCGCGTCTCAGTAAGTACCTTTTGAGATTAAAAAAACAGAAGTCTCTCTCACTTTTCTGACTAAAAGATATCTGCCAATTTCATTTGGTTTTGTTATTATTAGATTAGATTAGATTAAAGTTTCCCGCCCCCCTTTTTGGTCCAATGTTTGCCTTATGCCAAACATCTCGTAAGGGTCGACTAAAGCTTTAGAGTGCTGGGTAACTGGTGGTAGAGTCCCGTGTTGCAACTCGTCCAGGTAGGGATTCACCTCCTTATTTATACCTGACGTAATAATAACAGTGTCACGTGCCAGTCTGGAGGTAGGGTAGCGGTAGATTTGTTCAATAATTAGCCTAACACCTCGGGCTCAAGACAGCCACGCGCTAATACCATCTATAGTGTCTATAGACCATGGTTATCTCTTTCCACTAGGAGAGCCGTGTACTAGTTCACTATATCATTACATAAAAAAGAATTAAAAAAATCACTTACGCCTTGTTTAAACCTAGTGGTGAAAAGGTAGGTAGCTTCTTTTCCATCAGTCACTAGAAAATAAGGTGAAGCTAGAAGGTTCTTAGACGACCGCAACGTTAAAAGTCCCAAGTAGAAAAGGCATGTGAAAACACCATACACCACTGGCCTGGAAAAATGTATTTAGTATTGTAGTTCTAGATTTATTCAAATCAACAATTTAACAATAAAACTGAAGAGTAGCTCATAGTTTCGAGATGGTCCCAAATGTTATCAAGATCCGACTGGTAGTTTTTGTATTATTCTTAAACTAGTGGCCTGCCCCGGCTTCGCACAGCTATAAAACATACATATAAACCATCCTCTTCAATCACTTTATCTATTTAAAAAACCGCATACAAATCCGTTGCGTAGTTTTAAAGATTTAGGCATACAAAGGGACATAGGGTCAGAGTAAGCGACTTTATTTTATACAATGTAGTAAAATGCCAAAACAGAATCATATCGATGACACGATGTCGTCAATAATTTAAGCGCGGTAAAACTGCAAAAACCACCTTCGATTTCAACAATAGTTAGAAGATTTAGTAGTTTATTTATTTGTCCACCAGGTTTACTTCTTTTATTTATTATTTTCCTTTTACGGGTTGACTGGAAGATTATTTTTTTATTAGAAATAAGCTCGACTTTTGAACTTTTTTGTCTTTACTTTTAAGTATATGTTATAATATATGTCATGTACAATAAAGAGTTAACAATAGTAATATAATAACAATAATTAGGTTGCCCAAGTAAACAAATATTGTGATTTTTTTAACGTCCTTGGGATCCCATCATCAGACTCAGATGAGATAACAATAAGTATCGAAAGAATACTCTTTCAAATAGAAAATGTCTCTTAAAATCGGTACAGCAATGACAATTCAAAATTAACATACATAAAGATAGGAGGCGAAAATATCGCTAGCCTCGAGGAAAAAAGTGGTAACAATCAGTAACGTCCTTTTAAAAGTCTTAGTAAAGATCTTTGAGTACAATCTATATCTTAAATTTTTTACAGATTTTATTTTCAAGTTTTTGTATAAAAAAGTAGGAAAAAATCCTATAAGCCATAGGGTAATGGATGAAGACGTGGAAGCATGTCCAAAAGGTTTTATTAACATTAAGCATCATCAGGAGTCTGCAGTGTCATTGCGCGTCGTTTAGACATGAGGTTGAGGGTGTCTTTGGTGAGCCTTTGGGGTCTATCTCTACGAAGAGGCCTTAGAAATTTAGACCTCACAGTATGGACAGTTTCTACCAACCTGTCATTTATCTCGTCCACAAAAACGCAATCTTCCAGGCAAGCAAAGCGGTTGGTTAACTCGAGTTGAAAGCTCTCGGGGTTTTGTATCTGGGCAACACCAGGTTGGAGCGTAGACTTCACTAGACGAGACCTTTCTAGACTGACATTGATATTCAGCGTGCCCCTTACCATCCGGTGATCACTCCCAGGTTTAACTGCGTGAATCACAGAGACATCGTTGAATATCCGTCTCTTAGTGGTCAAAATGTAGTCAATCTCACTCCTGGTGTTATAATCGCGGCTCATCCAGCTCCATTTCCTATAAGGCGGCTTCTTTAAGAAAGAGTTCATCATAAAGAGCCCCCCCTTCTCCAGAAAGTCGGTCAGCTTCTGGCCCCTTTGGTTCCTAAGCCCATATCCAAATTGCCCCACTCTCAACTCATCTTCGCTTCTCTTGCCCAGCCTTGCGTTGAAGTCCCCCATTACAACATTGAAGTAAGTTTCCGTGGTATGTATGGCTCTACTAATGTCCTCATACATACCTTCTACTTCTTCATCTTTGTGTGTCGAGGTCGGTGCGTAAACCTGTATGACCTTCAACGAGTATCTGTTAGTTACTCTGAGTATAAGGTACGCCACCCTGCTGGACACACTCCCGATGGATATCCTCCCAATGGATGGATTATATATCCGTCGTTCCACTATCCGTTTTCCCACAGGAATAAAGCATATCACCGTGGTAAAAAGTAATATAATATATGATCTTAATTTTTTACCTAATTATCTCGTAAATATTGTGGTCGTATCAGTCAGGCACGCTATCAATAGCAGGTTCATACATACAGGTGTGACCGTGGCCGCTGTGTGAAACGCGGGACGGGCGAATGCCTTGCGTCTCTCTCCCACATATTCTACCATGAAAAAGACGTTGTCACGTAAAATTTTCGCCCGTAAAACCGTCTTTACAGGTAACCATTTTTTTTAATCGATACATATAAGCGTATGGCAGTTAACGGATTCGATTCCATCCCGTGACGGATAAAAATTATGAAGAGAACAACTACATCAAACTTTTCCATACAAACTGTTTGTAGCTATTAACGTCAAGGGATTCGAAATGCGATGGATCGGCCAGTGTTATTAAAGATTTAAGAGTGTCATATCTGTGATTTAGTGGTCCGATGTTGCAGTTGACTACACGAGGTCTCGGATTCGATCCCCAAATCGGGCAACTCAAAATAAGTTTGTTCAAGTTTCTAAAAATTTGTTGCATTCATAAACAATGTTTTACTTTTATTTTGTACTAGATAGGTGCCCGATTGGCGGAAGGTTTGCCCATATTTGTGGGATATTAAGTATGTGTTTGGTAAGAACAATACGGGATTACATGTAAGACCAATGAAACACCTTCGATACAGTATAAGTATGACACACACATTGCGCCTAAACTAAAAAACAAAATACAATTTCTATCTGACACAAAAAAGGAGGCCATGGTTAAAAAATAAACAAAGCCTTCAACGATATAGCACAGTTCAAATAAACAGTGGGAAACTAAGACAAGTCAATATTTACACTATAATATAAAAAATGGGTTGTCGTTATTTTTTTTTGACAATCGTATTTCAATAACTATATACTCGTAATTTAATAGTGGGAAAGCAATGGCTACAAAAGGATCCCCAGAAGTAGGGGTTTTGTCACTAACTGCACGGTTTAGAAGAGTCTGTTTGTAGAATTAAACAAAGCAAGTACACTGCCAGTAGGATATGTAGTTTATATAGTTGTCCCAATAAGAGGAAGGAATAAAAACATACCCCATTGCTCAATAAGCACGTCACTAATAATAGAACACCAAAACAATATTAAACGAAACCAGGGTACTAGTTATGTATCTCAGTTGCCAACTAAAATAGAAAAGTGTGCATCAAATAGCTGTCAAATGACGTGTTTTATATTTGCTATCTCCAGTAACTAACAGCAATACAATAGAGATAGCAAACACAAATGATATCATTTGATGTACGCTTTTCCATTTCCAGCACTCTTCGCAAATAAACTTTCATGTGACTGTAATTTTCAATGGTTTCATGAAACTTCCTCGACTAAGTGGAACTACACTAACATTGACAAATAAGGTGACATATCTTAGTGTCACCTTGCTTCACTCTAGCAAAATGTAGGGGCCAGTCTGGCGCAATGTATGTAAAAACATGTGCAGTACAACAGTCTGTATGGTGCGCCATCTGTGATCTTTTATCGTTATCATCAATATATTTGTTTTTGTGTGTCAAATGCATGGTGGAGTGGGTAATGTTTTATATAATGATTTTATGTACTTTATAAGCATTGTTATTGAAAAATATTAGCGTTCTGCACTTCTCCTACACATAAACTATAAGTGTGCCAAATTTTATGCTCCTGCGTCCGCGCAACTTCCGTAAAAAGAGGTCCAATGTTTTGGCATTACGTATTAATATATAGATTTCATGTTCGGTGAAGTTTTAAAAACCGCGAGGGTAAGAACAAGTTAGTAATGTAAAAAGACAACCGTTTCATATTTTGTATTGGTACGTCAGGATTTGTACTAGGTACGACAAATCATGACAACAGTTGCAATATTATTACGAATTATTTGAAATGAATGTTTGTTTAAAGAAACTATAACTAATATATATAAGAAATAATAAATAATAATAATAATAAAATATATAAGAAATAAAACTAATTTGACAGCAACACTTAAAACTAAATTTCATTTTAACCTTACCTCTTCTTTTAATTGCAATTTCGTTGGTTCTTTAAAAGTGACCCTGCACGTATAAATATTAAAATTAGGCATACCTATAGCGCTCATTGGTGTTTTCTATAATAGCAGCCGCCGAAGTATCTAGAATACCCCAGCCTCCTCTCCAATGCATTATGTTTGAGAGGATGAAGATATATGTGTATACTCGAGACATAACCCTCTCTAAGAACCACCGACCAGCTCCTTTTTCTCTATATGCATATTGAGACCGGGCGAGAAGAACGGATCTGTAAATGAAGGTAATTTATTTCATTTTTATGTGGTAAAATAGCGAACAAGTAGTAGCAATAGCTCTCCAGAAGGTAAGAGGTGACCGTATAGGCTATTTATGCATTTTTAGAACGAGCGAGAAAAACGGATCTGCAAATGAGGTTAATTTATTTGTTTAATCTTTATTTACGTGGTAAGACATCGAAAAGGCGGACAGCTCATCCAATGGAAGCAGACTAACGTGATGTAGACCATACACATTATAAGTGGCTCTTTATTCCTAAGGGGTAAAGGACTTATGTACGATTTCGACCAGATATAAAACTATCACTGTAGCGGCAGGAAGGTATTATATAAGTCAAAAGATCCCTAGCCGGGAAAGTTTCTAAAAAGCAATATATTCCTAGTGGGTTTTTTTATGCTTATAGTCGCCTTTTGTGAACTGCCTGGAACATTTGCGGTCTATTCTACACAGGAAACTCTGACCAACGTAACGGAGGGAACTGTCTTCCTAAAACTGTTCAAAATAGGCACAACTTATGCCCGGTGCCTATAATCAACGAATCGTAATCCGTCAGCTAAACCATTCGTAGTTTGATCAAAAGTAACGGAGCGTTACCAATATTTTCAGAAAATGTTAAGAATCAATAGTCGGAAACGAACAACCGTTGTTAGTAATCTTACTAAGCGTACAAAATACTACCATCCGTAATCAAAACGACTCGTTTTTGAATATAGGAACCGGCCATTAGACGCTTTTAAAATAAAAAGTACAGTTTTAACTGATTTAAAAAAAGAAGTTCTGTGTTTGACTCCTATATTCTATTTATGTATGATAATCGGATTTTACGTAATTTCTGAACCGATTAAAAAAAAAACGTTTTTACATTTGAAAGAGCGCACTTCCGAGTAGTTAATGCTACCGCTACTTTCACCAAGTTTGGATCTGATCCAGGAAAATGGAGACAAATTTGCTTTTTTGTGCTCATATGTCGTCATATTTTACGTATACGTGCTTATTGCTATCGAAATCAATTTTTAGCAATATAGATACACTTAAATTATTTTATCTTAGACTATCACTTACTTTAAACCGAACATAACTTTCCAGAAAATGAGTTATGTATCAATGTGCCAGGCTCTCCCGTTTTTTAAATAGGACTCCTACGATAAATGTGCATAACATTATAATTTTGAATGAAAAATTTCGAACCAATATTCAACAAAACTGACCGCCTCGTTAGTCGAATGGCTAGCGTATACGCCTAACTACATCAAACAATCGCGAGGCTCGGGTTCGATTCCCGACGGGGGCAGGCATTTGTGTGATGAACATTTAGTCTGCATTTCCGGGTCTAGAAGTTTATTAAATTTATTCTGGTATATATCTAAGTATTTCTATGTATTAGAATCGTTGACTAACACCCATAACACAAGCATATAATTTGCTTACTTTGAGGTTAGATTCAAATTGTGTAACTAGTCCTGATATATATTTATATATTATAGTTTTAAACTTAGAACAATAAAAAGTAATTTATACCGTACTAGCAGAACAGTTACGGGTTGTTGTAATTAGGTTTTTATTGAAGTTATACTCCTTTTGGCGCGTTAGGAAAAAATGATGAGGGTAAATTTTTACGATGCGCGCGCACACCGTCACGAAAAACCGACATGATAAAGTTAGCTATAGATAACATTTTAGTTTTTCAAAAAAAGGTAACAACAAAGTAAAAGTAAGGACATCTACGTATGTTTGCGTGAGAACTGACAACTGTATTCACAATATTTCTTTATTTCTATGGTTAGTGTCATTTTGTCTACAAATGTAAAATAAGGCAAAAGATAAAATTTTTTAAAAAGATTTTTAGCTTATTACGCCGAAGAAGTATAACTTCTAACGCGTGACATAAGTACACACACATTTTTTTATTATATTCAAATAATATTGTTACTATAAATTGAAATATAAAACCTCATGTTTCATGTTGAATCAAATTGCAACGGTGTGCAAGTTTGATTAAAATCAGTACAGTAGTTTAGGAGTCCTTCTCGAACCAATAACGTGACGCGTTATTTATATAGAAACAAGAAACAAGAAAACGAGACGTTGCCTTCGACTTGATAAATTGTTCAGCATCACTCACTCATTCACCCAGCAACCTCTTCAGATGTCATGATTCATTCTGCAGCCTATCACCACACAAAAGAAATATAATATACTCTCTCCTCCTGTGACCGCCTCGTTGGTCGAGTGGCTAGAGTACACGCCTAACTACACCGACTAACCGCGAGGCTCGGGTTCGATTCCCGACGGGGGCAGGCATTTGTGTGATGAACATTTAGATGTCTGCATTTCCGAGTCTGGGTGTTTATAAAATTTATCTTGTATCTATTTAAGTATTTCTATGTATGTATCGTTGACTAACACCCATAACACAAGCATATAATTTGCTTACTTTGGGGTTAGATTCAATTTGTGTAAATTGTCCAGGGATATTTATTTATTATTTATGTTATTTATTTATTTATCTCTAATGCGAAGCCAAAGAAGAAAGAACAATAAAAATATTCGCATTTATAATATCAGTATGGATGTATCTTTATTACTATTGTTACAAATTATAAAATTAACACCTTTTTAATATAAGACTCACGAATTAAAAAAAAAATCTAATTACTATTTTAAGTTTCCTCAAACTGAATGGAGTATTTAGTTTTATAACGACATATTATGATAAAATTTTGCGTTCCTTGGAAAAGGCAAAAACTAGAACTTTTATAGATCCGTTCTTACGTCATACTTTGATTCCTAAAATATAAGACTCATACGCTCAAGCTCAGTTAGTCGATATATTTTGTGTACCCCCATACGATTTTGTACAAAAAAATTAAAGCCGCCCCCTTCATTTTTAGGGTAAAAACGGACCCTATTACTAAGCCTCCGCTGTCTGTCTGTCTGTCTCTTCAGACTGTATCTCATAAACCGTGGCAGCTAGAAAGCTGAAATTCTCACAAATTATCTATTGCCATTGCCGCTATAAAACCAAATACTAAAAATTAAAAAAAAGTATATTAAAATCCATCCGCGCAGAACGGCACGCAAGCCGCCTCACCGCGCGGAGAACCGCTACGAAATCCACTTTTTCGCCTCCGTCCGACGCGGCGGTAGGCGGTGCCGTATGATAATCGCCTAATGGTCGTATTCGCATTTGACCACTGTATTTAATAAAGTAATAATGAGATGTACCGAAAGCGACAACTAATTAGGAAAAACACCGAATAATCTTACTATAGGTACAAAAAATATGCATGTATACAGAAATCTTATCGACGCATATTCAGAAAATTAAAGCGATATTCTGGCTTTAAAAATAATTGTGTTTTATTAAGTTTATACATATGTTTAAGCAATACTACACATTTTTTAATTTTAGTCTGTTTACTCGGGCTTGTTGACGGCTGCACCGATTTTAATAATTTCACTGGAATATAGGGGAGATTAAGGACATATTATATTTTACGGGATATATGTATCACGGGTCGGGCAATAAAAAGAAAATTGTTTTTTTCCTATTTTCTTATTTAAAAAAAAAGTTGCTCGGGATTGGATATGTGCCCGGTTGGCGATAGGCTTGCCACCTATCACATTGTGGGACTTAGTGCCTTCGGCTAGTCGTGGGTGCCCTGGTTGTGCCTCTGCCTAACACTTCGGGGGTATGGGCGTGAAGATACTTTTTTTTTACAGAGTTTTAAACCCACGCGAATGAACTACATACCAATTTAACACATACATTATTAATGTTATTAAAGTGCTAACTATCAAATTGCCCGGGTAGAGATTCACGGCCAACCGTCTGCCGCCTTATGACAGTATCATGTTCCAGTCTGGCCAAGAAACTGTATATTCACACATTAGGCATATTAGGCATAACCTCCTGGCTACATGGATAACCACCTATAGTGGCAATATTTAAATTATGCGCTTCGGCTATATTCGTCAAGCTTCGGAAATCCGAATGTATTTTAAAAATAAATCTATATAGAGTTGTTATTACATAATTAATCGTTTCGCTTAAGCTTAGATTAGGTCAGCCAATTTAAAAATAAAAGTATGAAGTGTAAAAGAGTAAAAAGTGTAATACCGAAAGCGCTAATTTAAACAGTAGCTGTACTGTAACTATATACACTGTATTTTTATAATTATTATTAACTTTTAATAGTACTTATCTCGATAGAATTGTATGTTGTCGTTGTTATTGCATGTATATTGAATATAATGATTAATTTAATTGTAATTTGTAAATTTATCTGCTATAAGTGAAACCGGTAGACTTATATCAAACGAGTATTAAACGTATGTTGATCAAATGTCAAGGATGTGGTGCCATTTATATATGCAACACACACATATACACATACACACACACACACACACTCATTCACAAACACGCACAAACACAGACAAATACGTAAAATTATGACACTCATTTTGCATCGGTATTTAGAAAATGAGTTTTAACTAGAAATTTTTTTGTGACGTGTTTTTATTTGTAAAATTCTCAGCACTTTTGAGAAGCACCATCGAGATGTATCAAATAAACTAAAACACGACGAGAATTAGGAGTTCCTACTAGCAATGCTATAACTGCAATGGTAAGACCACAGCCCTCAAGATGCCATAAAAGCGAAACTGGTTGATTTATTTTGAAATATCATAAGAAGAAATTAAACTACGTAAAATTTTGCAAGTGGTTGAAGATATCTTCTACAAAATTGAGTTGCAAGGCTCCATCTAGACTATGTGCCTGTTCGCTGATTTATCACAAAAACATATACTTTAAATAAAGTATTGTAACAAATGATCGCCTCTGTGGTCTAGCGGTCCGGCGTTGGACTTATTAACGCATATAGCAAAAAACAGTTAATGTATTTTTTCAATTTCCTGATAAAACCAGCGTTGCCCGGGTCACTGACACAACTGAACATTCTAAGTGTTAGGTCTTCGGCTAGTCGTGACATGAGAGATCCCACAGAGGCGGGGCCTACCGCAAGCAATAACTACGCTCTTTTGTTGAAAAGTCCCAGGTTTAGAATCCATTTGGTGATAACCGTTGTAACTGGTTCTACGAAAGTGCAGTAGGAGATAAGAAATGTCTTCAGAATCACAAGGAGCTAAACATCAAAGTGATACCCACGCACAAATCTTTAGATTTTGATGTAATGCTCGATGGTGAAACTCAACGGAAGATATTGGGTGGAGGACTCAGTCATGTGTCAATTTTTACATTCTCAAATAGAGTCCGTTAATCCAATATTATTTTCAGGTCACGAAAAATGCGGCTGTGCAGAGCAACTGGGTAGCAGCAGCATTGTCCTAGACATCATGTTACATTTACAATTATTATGAAATGCATTATTGAAATGTCTTTGACAGAAAATAAATAAAATGTGAATAAAAGCATTGATTTTTTAATTATAATAATCCCATCAAAATAAATAAAAACGTGGAATAGCCTACCGTTTTTTTATTTTAAAACTTGGCTGTATAGGTAGCTTCTTCGCTTCTTCAGCTTAGGTGTTATTAAAAAAAGAAATAAATTACATGTTGAGTTTAACTCTTGCATACGGTTTAACGCCAATGTTCCCCAGATGGCGGTCTGAACTTGGGTTTATCTTACTAGTCTGTGCTACTTAATAAGATAGTAAACCAATTTGACAGCTATGTTGTTTGTTGTTAATGGTTTGTAGGGTGTTTTAGAGCGGTATTATGGTTAAGTTATTCTGATAATATGTTTGTAATAAATTATGAAGCTAGTAATCATTACAAATAAGTACTTGGTTAAGATACTAAAATGTTTATTAATATGTAAATAATTATTATGTTTAAATGGTAATAATAAATTGCAGAAAACAATGTTGTTGTGCAAAACTTAATTAAATCTATTAAGGTAATTGCAGCTATTAACGACATACCGAAAATCTGCAGGTTTTTTTTGGAATGACTAATGATGTGTTGCCAACCTCGCGGTTTTTACAACTTCACCGGGCTTTTCTGCAGGCTATTACTGTTTCCTTTAATTTATTCAATTTTCTACTTCTTTAGAAATATCTAGCATATTTAAAACAAACCACACTCGCAGTACATGCAAATAATTAGTTTGATTATAATAAATGTCTTATATCTTGCTAAAAAAGAAAAAAATGGAATGGATCGACGATACCAGTAGTTTTTCGATAGGTCGTTAAGACCAGCAGTTAGTTATCTTAAACATATTTTTCTTTTTCTGATCAGTGTCTTAAGTTTAATAGAACTTAGATAAAGGTCGTGGTTAGTAGCGCTTTTAGCACAATTAGTGTATTTATTTTTAACAGAATCCAAAAAAGGAGGAGGTTCTCATTTCCACTATAAGATTTTTTATTTCTTTTGTATGTTTGTTACGCGTTTACCCCCTCAATAGTTAACCAATTTTGGTGGTTCTTATTTAAAAATATAGGTCAGGGCTCCGAGGTAGTCAAATTTAAATTTTATTATGATCTAATAACTGATTTTTGAGTTATACTTAACAATTACAGTTATTATCGTTAAGATAAGTAAAAAATATGTGCAATATTAAGTGTAACTATAAACTGCTATTAGGATAGGTATTGATAAAATTTACCTCAGAGCATTTCGGAACCATTTGCTATCCTTTGAACAAAGAATTGTCAAATCGCGTAGTGGTACCCAATATAAAGTCGGTATTCGCAATTAGAGACCAACTTTGAGAACAACTTTGAGATATCCCGTGTTGATCCGTTCTTCTTTGCAGAATAGACCATCTGCCTTCCTACCAGGTAGCTCGTAAAAGGCGAGCAAAGGCTAAATACCGTGACATCCTATTAGGTGGTGGAGTTTCGCAGCGACTCGCCCGGATTGGTACCACCCCCTTACCTAACCTAATCCTGCCACCATAAAGTCTAATACTTCCCTATGACGCGTCCTGGTTCGGAGGGTAGGGTATACTGTAAACTTACTTTTGCTCGTGGCCTTACATCTCGGCCTCAGGGTGGCAACGCACCATTACCACCTTTGATGTCTCTAAGTGGCGTGAATTTCTTACCATCAGAAAATCCATCTGCTTGTTGCCTTCCATTATCGTAATAAAAAAAAAAACTTTCAAATTCAAAACAAAGTTTTGGGATCCTATTTCTTGTATTAAATTTAAGCCATCAAGATATCCACAATTGAAGGAAAACTCCTTATAGTTCCGAAAAACGTGGGTTACAACTAGATATTAACAAGTTAACCTCACCTGACTAAAGCGAATGAAATGTGAATCACAATGCCCAATAGATATATTTGAACGTAGGGGAAAAGGCGAGGATGTAAATCCATTATCCCCCAACAACCTCGCCACACACTGACCACTTGTGGAGCCACGACGAACGTTGTGAATACTGCATCTCCTAGAACAAAATTGTATTTTATCGCACTTCGTATTTAACAAGGTTACAGATATTTTTTTGAATCAGGCGTTACTTTGCGGAAACCTATTATAATAGATGTAAAATAAGCCTTTATTTTGCTAATTCCGCGTAAGCAGGGTAACTGTTGTGAAAACAAAACTCCAATGGCACAGAATGTGACAAGCCTAGCTAACGTTCCCACCGCCCACCTCAGTAACCACAACACGAATAAAGGTCAAAAACGTCCTTCGCATGTGTCAACCCTACCTAAAGTTCCCACCTCCCACCACTGCGACCAGACTCACTCAATCACGAATATAGTCCGAACTCTGGAAACAAGGTTTTTACTAGGTGGTAGAGTCCTGCAACGACTCGCCCGGACATACAGGCACCACCGCCTTACCTATTCCTTCCGCGAAATTTTGACACCGCCGCGACAATGCTCGTTATTGTCGTGTTTCGGTTGAAGGGTAGGGTAGCCGGTTTACTTACTTACGCAGGAGGCTAACCATCCTAGCCTCAGGTTGACAACGCACCATTAGGTACCACATTTGGTGTCTATAGGCGACGGCATTTCTTACCATCAGGAAATCCGTCTGCTTGTTGTTTCCCTATAACATAAAAAAAAACACTTGCCACGTCCTTCGCCAACTAAGAACTCACCACAGAACACAAAGTTGCACTCAACGTACGTTTCGCCTCGACACCAAGGCATCCTCAGGAAATCGACCGTACCGTACAAACGAAGACAGACGAGTGACTTGCCGCCGCTTTTTTTTTTGAATGACTAATTTGTTATTGTTGCTAGTTCCGCGAGGTTTTTACAACTTCACCGGGCTTTAAACTTGCCGCCGCCTAGATTGCGCTCTTATAAAGACTAAACACCCCAATATCAATAATTCGTAATCGCTTCACGAATCGATTGTGTAATTCTGTGCGACTCGATTGCTGTTAAAAATTCGTAATAATGGGGAATTCGAAATATTTATTGAAGTAAAAACTTCTTTAGGCGCGTTGAGCGTTTTGGTAAAGGGTAAAATCCTCGGTTCGCGTCACCGACATGGTAATGATAATAGTATATCTATGGAGAGCCAGACTAGTAGTAGTACTTCAGACTATACACTAATACATCGACTATTTCTGACCGACAAGATAATTGTATATTAATTATTTTTTCAACCACTTTGTATTTATATTTCGTTTATGATTTGTTTAACCCATAATATGTAACTAATAAATAAAACATAAAAAAAATCATATAATTTTTGCATATAGTTTTAATTACTCTCAACTTAATAGTTCCGTTTTCACTTCTATCGGCAGTCCCATGACTGCTACTGTTTTTTTGTTCATTCAACAGTGTTATGGACACATTATTGTGTTTTATGATTTGTAATTGTTTCAAAATATTGAGTTTAATTCCCTTTTCACATGAATAAACCATTTCATAGGAGTGATAACTAGCCAAATTGTGACCAGCTTCCAAACGATGTTTTGCTCAATGGGATTTATCGAAATGACAAAGGTTACAGAGTTAACAGAGTCAAAGTAAAATATGGTCACTACAATTTAATTCCCGAGGTGGTTTATGACCTCTATGTCTAACATATCATAGACATAAGCATCTCAGCTTGGTAGTTTAGAAGAGTACATAGTTTCTGCTCCATAAACGTCGCCTGTAGACGTCATAGATATTATGGGTGCGACGCTATTTTATGTCAGGCATCTTGGGCCATGTGTGCAGGTTCGTTAGCTACGCCATCTTTCAGCATAGAATAGTAAAATGACCAGCTTTTATATTGTGACAGGAGAAAGTGAAACGGTGGTATCAATTCGGCCAAGCTGCTTCACTCTACCACCCAATTTTTTTTTATTTTTGTTTATATAAGAGGAGGCAAACGAGCAAGTGGGCAAGGACCAATTATTAATGCATTGTCAGAATAGTCTAGTAAGTAGTCTTAATCACTAGAAGGCGATGGGGTCCACACATTCCGAGATCAACCATTCAATATTATCATAATTACATAGTATAAAACAAAGTCGCTTCCTCTGTCCCTATGTCCCTTTGTATGCTTAAGTCTTGAAAACTACGATAATCAGTAGCGTATGTAGTTTTGATGCGTTTTTTTTTAATAGATAAGTGATTAAAGAGAAAAGTTTATATGTATATTTCATAACCGTGCGAAGCCGGAGCAGGTCGCTTGCTCAATATAATTAAACAAATATATTAATTAACCAACACCGTGACATTTGACTAAGAGGTAGAGTTTCGCAGCGACTCACCCGGATTGGTACCACTTGCCTTACCTATTCCTGCCGCCATGTTTCGTTCGTGTTTCGGTTCGGAGGGTAAGGTAGCCGGTAAACTTACTTTTGCTCGAGGCCTAACATCCCGGCCTCAGGTTGGCAACGCACCATTACCACCTTTGGTATCTCTAGGCGACGTGAATTTCTTACCATCAGGAAATCCGTCTGCTTGTTTGCCTTCCAATATCATAAAATAAATTAAATAAAATAAATAAATAACAAATAAATGTACCTACACAGTTACTTGACGAATGTATAATATGTTTGAATTAATAATATAAATAATAAAAATTGAATTAATAATAATGTTTGAAAATAAACAAATCAAGCGCATTAAAACTTCAAAACCGACTCCAACTATTTTATAAGGTCGCGAGTTCAAAATTCTTTTTTCGAATGACAGTAGTTCCAAAATGGTCATATATAAATTTTATTTAGTGGTTTTGAATTATACTTAATAATGCATAAATATGGCAAAATTAGTGTAGGACTATCTCGGAACCCTGAACTATCTTGTAAAAAACCAATCATCAAATTTGATTCGTCATTGGCCGAGTTATCGCGTAACAAATGTTTAAAAAAAACAAAAAACATACAGTCAAATTGAGAACTACCTTTTGTTTGCAGTCGGTTAATTAAACAATTAATATGTGGCTAGAGAAACCTTACACATTTTTACCTTGTAATAAAATTCCATAAACGACTTTATCTAAACTGTTATCTATCTTTTTTTAAACAATTAAAATAATACTGTAAAAGGATGAATTGTGAATCCTGTTAATATTATAAATGCGAAAGTTTGTATGTATGTTTGTTTGTTACTCCTTCACGCTAAAATTGGACACACATTGAATGTTACTTGGATTAAAAATAGGATAGTTTTTATGCCAAAGTAATGCTTATATGGGACCACGCTGGCAACAGCTAGTAATAAATTTTTTTAAAAAAAATATTCATTCGACTAAAAATGGGCAACAGATCATATTTGAAGCAATGCCAATAAGAATATTTAATAGTAACACTTTAAATTGCGTTTGTTTTTTTGGGACGAAGTTCCTTACGGCAGGCTTGAAGGAGATAGGGATATTGCTGTGCAACCGAACTGAAAAATATAGTAAAAACCGTAAAAAAACCGTGGATAAAACCGTTGAATGAGACGTGCGCAGGCGCGACAGTCGTATACACAAGCGAGTAGTGTATAATACCTTTCTCTTTCTCTCTCACTCTACCCCGCCAATGCATAGTATATACTCATAAATTGTGTCGATTCTACATTAGCATAAAACGTAGTGATTATATTATTCTCTTTGATTAGCACCTTTGTCTCACGACACCAATTTTTTTTCATGTTTTTTACATGATTACGTCCACTAACGTGCCCAAAAACTAATAACCACAATGATTTAGTTATGATTCCGTAGTGTTTCCATACTAATTTTATCATGATTTGGTTGGTGGTTCTTAAGTTATCATTAATGAAAACGTGAATGAAATTTACGAAAAGCACTAGTGGCAATTTGATAAAAAATTTGCGGGACAATCTCGAATCGTTATCTACATAAAAGCTATCTTTAAAAAAACAATACCAAATCGCCGACCAAATTCTTTTGGAAAAAAGCGACGAGTTGCACTCTCAGAGTGCCGGTAGAAGTGAAAACTTGAATATTAACGTTGTGCATTTTTGATATTTTGGAATGGTTAGGGAATAATTTTGTACGAATTGCGTTAATTATCAATATGAAAGTGAAATCATTTATGTGGAAGAATACAATCTATATATTAATATGTGATGCCAAAACTTTGGACCCTTTTTACGAAAATTGTGAGGACGCAGGAGCGTAAAATTTGGCACACTTATAGTTTATGTGTAGGAGAAGCGTAAAACGCTAATATTTTTCAATAATAATGCTTTTAAAGTACATTAAATCAATAAATAAAACATTACCCACACTACCATGCATTTGACACACACAAATAAATATACTGATGATAACAAAAAAAGATCACAGATGGCGCACTAACTATTCGTAAAGTTTAGTAGTTGGTCTTGAGAAATGAAGATATTATAATTTATTATTGCCGAATTTCGACCAATGGGCGACCACTTGAATTAAATAAGTATTCATGACAACACGAACATTCGCGCAGGCGCCCTGCGCCGTCTTACGAATTTTAGATCAGGTCACGTGTCCTGACGTAAGTTTAGAAGTTTTTACCCAATTCATAATAAGTGTGCAACGTCGCTAAAGAAGTTTTCACTTCAAAAATGTCAATAAAAAAACTTGATGAAAATTATTTTTTCTTGAGGAGTTCTAAGAAGAGAGGAAAAAATACAAAATTAAAATTTAGAGTGCAGTGTAATTTCATTTAATTCATTTCATTTTTCATTTTTTTGATAGCTGCTTTTCATGTATGTTACGCTATTAATCGGCGAATAGCCAACAGATTTGGATGAAGATTTAGAGTTACAGATCATATATTTTTTTAATAATTAACATTTTTCGTGAAGATAAGTAAAAAATGTGTAAAGTTTTAAGTGTAAAGTATCAAATGAGTAAAGTATTAACAGGATTTAAAGGATTCAAGTCCCGTTTCCAAATTTATTCCATCCTCATCCTCTGTAGCTCAAATTGTTAGAGTATTCGTCGGCTTGAAACGAAAGGTTACAGGTTCAAATCCTGTCTGGGACGTAATATTTTCTTTCTTTAAACTTGTAGAAATTCAACCCAAGCACGGGGCATGTGCTAAAATAAAAATACCTTACTAGTATGATGTTGATAAGATTAATGTGGCACAATTTAAAAAAAATTGCTATCTTTCGAAAAAAGAATTATCAAATCGCGACATGGTTTAGGAAGGTCGTCTCTTTCTTTATTTTTAGATTTTCCTTTATAACAGTATTAACATTAATAGCTTACTGTTTAAGCTACATAGAAGGCCAAAAATAACAAAGATCTATAAATATATACAATGCCAAACGAACCCGAAAACATGACATTACTTTTATAGACGGATAAAAAAGACGGACACGGCACAAATTACAATCCTTCCGATGTGAGTGATACAAACCGAAGGATTATAATTCGTAGACAAAATAAATAAATATTGCTTATCTGTCAAGATTATAAAATATAATAAAGTCTAACATCAAATTGCAGTTTTTGCAGATTGTATTTAAACAAGTTCGACGTTTCTTGTGCTAAGAAGTCGAATGACAGAAACGAAAATCTTATAGTTTCGATACTATGGTTTCTGTCTGTTCGACACAGATATTTTCAACCCCCGATGGAAAACGTCAGGTGTTATAAGTTTGACATGTCTGGGTGTATGTTTTGATCTCAGATAAAGTATCCCCTAGATGGATCACATTTAATCAAAACTTACGGAAATGTTTTTTCTCTTTTTAACAAGAACAAAATGTCATTTGCTTGAAAGAGAAAGCTATAGTATCTCTAGTGGGTCTAAAACTATCAAATGACGCCAGTTTGACTATACATTAATACATATTGATATATCGCTGCATAGTGATGTGTACATTTTATCGACAATTGAAATACAAGTGACATGTCCTTGTCGGTCGCTGCAGAAAGCATTATTTCTTTATATATTTTATTGGGGAGACATAAAAATAACATTTTACTTATTATGTTACTATATCAAGTGGGTGATAATATTTTTTTTAAAAACCTTTTCGTACTACAAAATCTACTTAATAAATTTTAATACCATTGGGTAGGTTTGAAGTTTGTACTACCGAACAAGTTAAAACTTA
>NJDD01000154.1:1285-15108 GCA_002245505.1 Calephelis nemesis
GTCCGTACAAAATAAATAAACGTAAATTATCTATATTATGTGGACTAATACGAGTATGTAAATAAAGATGGATTTTTGTGACTTTTTCATCCTCAATACACGTCACTTTTTTTCATTGCATGTCGAAATGTGATGTGTTTTGAGGATGAGGACGACATATGCATTTAATGTGCAAACGGTGCATATTTAATACTCAATGAAAGTTATAGAAAATTACCACATAACTTCAATTTTTATCGTATCGATAGCCAACCATATGCATAATATATTATAATAAAACTGTTTTTTGTGATGTTTTAGATAGTGAAAATGTGGACAGTAATCATCATTGAATAATTTAATTATTCTATTCCGATGATAACGAAGACGTTATTAAATGTAATGTTTTAGATACGAAATATTTTAATTCTTTTTCTTCGATTGATATAATAATCGATAAATTTTAACTTGCATCCCTATTGACAGTTGTTACTCTTGACATGTATATACGAGTAGTAATTGGTCAGCGCAATGCTCCGCTAGGAGTATATTATTCTATGCTCAAAATAAAAACTAAATTCTAGGGTATCCTAATAAATTGTACTACCAAAATAAAACGTTCTTCGTAATTTCGTAAGTGGTGATAGTTTCTAGTACATTTAAATGCAATTTTAAATCTGGGAACTTTACGAATACCTATCTAGAAAGTTAAAAATTTAGAGACTGTGCACCTAGAGCAATTTCCACTTATAGGAATTTTTTTTGCTTTACTCTTTGGAATAGGCCTTTGAATTTTTTAACCAACAATCACAGCCAACAACCATACATGTGTCAATAATTAATATCAAAAATATGATAAATGAATTGTTTATATTGCAGAATTTAAGAGTGAAACAGATTTTTTTTTATTGAATCAGGCATTACTTTGCGGAAATCCTTTGTAACAGATGTAAATTAGCAAAATAAAGGCTTAAAGGCTGATTTTATGTCAGTGAAACAGAAAATGTATCAGGAGAAAAGAGAACCACTACGTTACAGTATGAAGAAAGATTAAGAACACTTATTTCCACTGAAGAAAAATGCGTTGAGATGCTCTGCGTTGGATGAAAATAGTTGGTTGAAATTATCTGGTACTGAAGAAATTGTCCACAGGATTGAAAAGACGAATTTGCGCTGTGTAAATTTACCACCGTTGAATCAGCTTGAATCACTATCTTGCCTTTCTGAGAAAACTTATTTTTAAAAGGCCATTTTAGTCTTCTCCTCCAGGTGACCACGAAACTGTAAATCACTTGAAATGTCTACGCCGAGTATATATACAAATACAGGCTGTGGCTGTAAGGAAAACACTCTCAAATCCAAGAAATACGACAAAGGGAGTATTTTTAGCGGAAAACGCGCAAACTTAAGTCTCTTTCTCAGTCAAAAGACTCTTGACTTGGCTTGGCTTATAATGACTTGTTCGAGAAATATTTAGGCCAGCCGAAGTACGAGTAGAAGGCTTACCCAGTTGTGTCCTCTCAATAGCAATGAGTGTTAATAATTTGAATCATTAATATTCAGAAAATACTGTGCGGGAGAAAGCACAAAACTTTGGGGGACAGCATTTGTAGGCTTATCCTTAACTTAGTCAAGTTAGACTTCGAGCAACCACCGTTGATAACGACGTTAATCCTCTGATCTGATAAGAAACTGGGGACCTAGTTGCATAATTTTTAAGGAAGACAGAAGGAGGGAAGCTTCGATAGGAGCACCTTGTGCTACACAGAAGTTATGGCTATAGGCCAATGGTAGTTGGGCGAATCCGAGCAATTACCTTATTTAGTAATAGAGTCCACTGAAGCGGTTTTCCATAATCTCGGTAAAATGCCTAATGAATCGGAGAGCCAGAATAGTGGCGTAAGAACCAGTGCCAAGTCAGGGGCACACACTTGCCATCAGGCCCTTTCGACTTGTCGATATTCAATGAAAAATTATGCACAACACAATGAACTCTGTCGAAATCTCAGAGACAGCAAAGATATATAACCTGCGAGAAGCAAATATGCTCATGATTAAGATGCAAAAAGACCTCATCCGTTCACTGGCAGGTTGCTAACGTATGGCTACGTACCTAATGTATATGTAATGTATCTACGTAGGCTACTTTTATTTTAGACATTTTTTGGTAAACTCGCGAGAACAGCTTGATATGATACAGGGATATCATAATTTGCCACAATCATCAAATCCTCATTATTAAAATTGTGTTAGATTTCGTCAGGAGGAGGAGCTTATAAAAAGAGAAACTGGGAAAATTGCAGGACATATGGGAACAACGATGCTTTTATTCATGTAAACTGTTAGAAACAAACTAGCGATACGAAGTTCACCGGGTTGGCTAGTAATGTAAATGGGAAATATTAATAATTTCAGAATTAAGTATAATTAAGAATAAATTAAAATTAACTAAAAAAAATGTACCTAAGCCTATGTTCAAAGAAAAGAATTAGCTACCTGCCAGTGAAAGACCTATCAACATCGGTACAGTCATTTCAAAGTTCAGCCGGGAGAAACAACTTGAAAGAAAGAGAGACAAAAATTACATATACATTATAATATTATGTATATACGCATATTAAACTAACCGCTTATATTATGGACACTTCAATTTTACTCGTATTTATTTGTATAGATAATAAAATGTAACGCTACATTAAATAATCTTGCAGGGTACAAGAACGGCGTAATATGTGATAACAACATCGCTTTTTCTTTTTGTTTTCTGTTAATGTGTACACAAAATAGGGATCAGGACGATTCGATTCGAGATCAAGATCACTAATACAATCAACATCATCATCAGAAATTGTGAATCTAGTTAAGATGAATCGAATGAGTCCAAACTCGATTGGTTTAACTTTAGGTATTCCACAGTTACATCTCATATCTCTGAGTTACATCATCAGACCAGCCGATGACCTTGAACACTTTCACAGATCTTCTTAAGCTATAGCTAAAGCACTCACGACCAGCCGAAGACACTAAGCCCAACAATGTGATAGGTAGCAAGTCTATCGAAAACCGGGCACATATCCAATCCCGGGCAAAGTTTTTTTTTTAACAGAAAATTGAAAATACATATTTTCTATTTTTTGCTGTCCGACCCGGATATCGAACCCGGGACCTCAATTCAAGGTCTACGCTGGACCGCTAGACCACAAAGGCAATAAATATTAATCCCCGTTTGGGCAACAAAAAAATTAAATGTATATTTTCAATTTTCTATAAAAAATAACCCGGGATAAGATATGTGCCTGGTTGGCAATAGGCTTGCCACCTATATACCATATGGTTGTGGTAACTCTGTCCAACTCTTCAGGGATATTGGCGTGTAGATAGTTTTTAAAACATGGTGGCACACTAGAGTATGGTAGAATATGTTCGTACGTGCGTAGTACCTACGTTCAATTATTTTTTAATAACGTCTTAATATACATAGGCAGTTTTAATTCTTTAGTTCATTAGAACGCCAAATAATTATTAGTTAATATTTCCGCTCTTCCTGGTTCGTTCTCAAAAACAAATCAAACAACCAGATCCGAGTGTCACTACTAGTTTTTTGTGGATACGCCAAAAAAAAGCCCTCGCACGATAGCCGAGTGTAGCTGTGAAAAGCCTAGGTACCAGTGGCGAAACTACAGGGTGGCAAGTCGGCAAAATGCCACGGGCTCCCAGCTGGAGGGGGCCGCCGGTCAGAGAAGAATCCCCACTCCCAACATTTATTATTTCTCAATGATCTTACATGTTTGGTAAAATAAGTTTTGTCTTTAATTTATTTTTGTATAGATAACAAATATATTCATTCACAAGTAAAAAAAACTATTAAAATTCAAAGCTAAAAAAATGGTTGTAATCGTGTTTTAGAACGTGCCTATCTGATGCCACGCGTGCGTGTTGGTGTTACTGCAAATGTACAGATATTTCCCGCTGCAGGTTTCGGTCAACAATGCTTAAAACCTGCGAGTCCCGAAAATTTTACGCTCACAGGTAATCTCCGATTCAAATTTGTACATTATGGAACACTTCATTATTCTATTATTAAGCAAGCATTGAAGCAGTTAGCAGTTTATTGTTGTAATAATTTAGTGTTTGTTGCAAGTGGGGATATTTTTTTTTAATGATATTGGAAGGCAAACAAGCAGACGGATTTCCTGATGGTAAGAAATTCACGCCGCCTAGAGACACCAAAGGTGGTAATGGTGCGTTGCCAACCTGGGACCGGGATGTTAGGCCTCGAGCAAAGGGAAATATAATTTGTAATACCTACCTTTTTTGTGACATATGAAGCACCAAATGATTGATTAATTGTATGATTGATTTCAATCAATGTATAGACTCAAAAATTTAAGTAGACTCCAAACTAGATTTGTTAAATGTAAAGCGGTGATTATACTGCATTATATTTAGTACACTAGGTACATTATGTAGGACATTAGATATAGTAGTATATAATATAATATATATATATAATAACTCTATAGTAGATATTATGTACTCTACCCTATAACCCCATATTTATCCCGATAGTCTAATTCAAGTTTTGGGCTTATAGACTAGACCAGGCTGCCCAATAAAAGAGGTTGAAGCGGGAGTTCTTGGCAACTGTTATTTAAATACTAGCGCGGGCAACCCCCGCTTCGCTTCGGTTATTCGAGAATAAAAATCTTATTATAATATTAGGAAATACGAAAGTTTGTGAGTATGTCAGGATGTCAGTATGGATGTTTGTTACTCTTTGCTTTTGCGCTCTTTTGCGCTCATGTCTTTGCTACGCTTCAACGATATTTCATTTTGCGCCCGAAGATTTTAACTTTTCGATAACTCATTAGTTGTTAATTTTTTTCTGATAGTGTAAAAGGCAATTTTGATGTAAATTACACGCATAACGTATCTAACAGATTTATTTGATTAAGGGTTAATACTGTATTGTTAAAAATATGTTCTAAACTAACCCTTAATTTTACTGTTTTAAGTAAACGCAAAAAACGATTACTGTGGGTTATTCTTTAAAGATAGATATATACCACTGCTTACTTTTTTGAGATCTATCGAAGAGAAAAAATCCCACCATACATTGTTTTGTTAAAACTCAAAAGGTTTTGGCAGCGCTTACAAGGAAAGCTCCCGATCGGCTTATTTTTTGCCGACAAATTGAACTAATATCGTTAGTTTGTTCAAAACAGAAACTTACTATACACTAAAACCTTCCTCAAGAATTGTTCTATCTATGGTTGAAAACCGAATGAAAATCCGTTCAGTGCTTTTCGAGTAAATCGCGAACAGGCAGACAGACGCGGCGGGGGACTTTGTTTCATAATATAATATTGATATTGATAACACTGAGTAGATACAGTAAGTATTACCTATACGTTCAAACATATAAGAGTGAGATGGTCCCAATAAGAGAAACCTGCCGAAATATTTTTAATGACTTCAATATCTTAACCTTTGCTAGTACTAATATCGTTTGTTATTAGTGCTCTATTTTTTTACGGTTCTGTCCCCAAAGAGTAAAAACGGACTCTATTACCAAGCCTCCGATGTCTGTCTGTATGTCTTCAGGTTGTATCTTATAAGCCGTGATAGCTAGAAAGCTGAAACTTTTACAAATTATGTATTTCCCTTGCCACTATTACAATAAATACTAAAAATTAAAAATATGTATATTAAGGGGTCTCCATACAATAAACGTGTTTTTTTCGTATTTTTTTGCTTAATATTAAAAACGGTAACTTTCTAGATGCTTCAAATTTTCACACAATATTTACTTTAATTTATATTACCTTTCAAAATAAATAATTAAATAACAATAAAGTATACAGGGGCTCCAACACAACAAACTTAATTTTTAATAGATAGATGATAATACGGAACCCTTCGTGCGCGAGTTCGACTCGCACTTGGTCGGTTTTCTATTTTCAAGATAGTCAAAGACTTTTAACAGGTAGGTGGTAGTCGTTAGAGTGCTTTGCAGGATTTCGTCCAGATAGGCACCATCGTCCTTACTACACTTATGTCCGTAGCTTCAGTATTCGCCATTATCGTGTTCTTTGGCGGAGGATCTGGCCTAAGATCTCGACCATAAGAAGGCGACTAATCGTTAACATTTGCGATTTCTATAGACAATTGTCTCGTAAAAGCAACTTGCGTTTTTGCTACTATATAAAAAACGAGGCTGCTTTTTCCAAAATAGTCTTGTCAAAATTAGTTGTAATCGTTACAACTACCTGATACTTAGGTACATAAAAGAAATAAAAATATGTAAAATATAGTACGGACGAACGGCAGTAGGACTGATAAAATGTATCGCATAGAGTCAGCCTCCAGAGTTGAGACTAAAGACATTTTGTGCTTAGCAGCCTACTGTCAAAGACTTTATATACTTATTGTAGACTTAGCGGCAGAATACTTAAACTACGCTAAAAAAGGAAAGAAGAAAAAATAATACTAAAGTTTGATTAAGAATATTCCTGAGGCAACTCTATAATGGTTGCAGATTTCGTCAACGTAATCTATCACTACAGGATTTTTTTGTACTATCGACAAACTCATAATACCAGCGAAGACCACTCATCTACTTGATTGAATTCTAAAAAGTTGCTTAAATTATGATGCAAGATATATCAGTAAGATGCTTAGTTAGATTTTCTTTTAGTGTTTAACATATTTTTTATTGCTAAATGAAGTTTCGCTCTTTTGGAAAAAAAACACATGTGTTACAATACATATGAATGAAATATTAAGTTATTATAATAACTGTTTTAATTATTCTTAGTCTAGACTACGCCGAATCGAGCAATACAAATAGTACCTACCTTATGACGCGTCTGTACTATGTGCTTTTTTGAAACTTACTCAAACTAAATGTGCGGATACCAGACAAATAATTGTCGACATTAAAATAAAAAAAGAATAATGAAAAATCATAAAAAAATCACGAACTTTAATCAAACATGAAAATAAATGTACTTTAAAGACTTAGTTTTTGAAAGTTACAGAGCAATAAATAAAAAACTTTAAAAAACCTAAAGAAATTAGTAACATTAATCTTTTGCCCGGGTTTTCCTGATCTAAATTGTTGTTTTATTTAAATCAAACAGAGAGGTATACTTTTTACCTGCCAAAAGAGAGAATTAATTAAAAAAAATATTCCATGAGGAAACAAAGATACAAGAAAAACCAAAATAATATTAAAATGTCTATATTTTTGGGAAATGTGTTGAAAATCTTTTTTTCATTTTTTTATCGATAATTATATTTGTCTAGTAACTGCACTTTTCGGTTGATCAAGTTTCGAAAAATCACATTGTACAACTCCAAAATCTACCACTTAATCGGAGCGCCAGATAGACCTCAGTTTCCCTATATGATTTATTTATGGGTGCCATAATGAAATGCAACACGATATTTTAAATACATATTAGTATACACAATAATCATATTTTTCATTTTAAGTATTCTTATAAGTATTTCAGATTATAAACTTGCACTGAAGTGACTGACAGTAACATTATAAACTTGCACTGAAGTGTAATTTACAAACATGTTTGCAACCACTGTCAGTAGGTAAAAAGGTCATTGACATACGAAATTCTTTCTGTTCGGCGACCGGACTTTACTCACACTTTCTTTAATATAATTATAAATGTATGCATTAATATTATTTACACGTAAAAATAAAAAAATAGCAATGAACAGGTAAAGATTTGCATAAAATCTAAAATAAATCTACGTACTTATACAAAATAAATTCGGGTTAGTTACACTACAAATAGTATAACTATTCTATTTATATATGATTATAAATAACTCAAAAACGGCAGAAACGATGTTACTGCAAATTGATAGGGAGGTAGCTCAGAGTCAGGAGATGGACACAGAATTTTTATCCCGTTCGACTGTGAGTAAACTAGGAAGAACAACATTTTACTTTTTCCCTTACAATCTATATGGGTAAACAAAGTTAGCTGCAGCAGCTAGTAGTTAATAACAAACAGATTTGTATTAAATTGAACAAATTATTAAAGAAAAAAATTGTATAAAAATCGAACAAATTATGAAAACACAGAGCTTTTTTCTAAAGTTGAATAAGAAATAACACTGGAATGTCATGTCTACTAACAGTAATAATGGTGCTTGGTATGGCTATAACAAGGGGCCCGGCTCACGGCTGGCATCCGCGCTACAATCTCGAATCTTGCCGTTGCCGCATTGAGCATTCCACAGAGGCAAAGCCGAGGCGCGCCCCGCGCGTGCCTGCATGCCTTCGCCGACCCACGCGCCCTCTTCGCTTCAGTCGGTTCTACGCGCTTACACAGTATATGCGCACTGACTCTACCGCGAAGTTACGTTTTAAAGATCGCGCGCTTTGTGAAGTTAAGTGTTAATGGATGCGGTTTACCACGGGATACACTGATCTGCGACATTGGATTTATTTATTGATGGTGAGTGAGGTGATGGGAACTACGAACGCGCGCGCTTTCACAGCCACTTTCATTTTATACACATAGCTCGAATTCCGCGGCAACTCCGACATCGCGCTGCGGCCGCTGACCCTGTACCGCGCGGTCTGCCTCCAAGCCACACAACTTCTTACAACTTACTACCATTTACCTACATGGTTGTCAAAACCAAACATTATACAGCAGGTAACTCCTGGTACAAGGCTTTAGTAGAGTTTCCTTTGAGATGTTTTCTGATAGGTTTCGTCCAATCTTAGCAAATTTGTCACATAGCCAACACAACGAACTTCGTATCGCATAACATTAACAACTACTAACAGTTTGTACGGAAAAAAATAGGAAAAAACCCGATTTTGAGACATTCTTCATTGGTGCTCCGCCCCTATAAGTTTAGAGTGATGATAGCCAATAGCCTTCCTCGATAAATGGGCTACCTAACACTGAAAGAATTTTTCAAATCGGACTAGGATATAGTTTATAGATTTGCGCGTTCAAGCAATCAAACTCTTCAGCTTTATAATGTTTTAGTAATACTAGCTTTTACCTGCGGCTTCGCCCGCGTTTTCGCAGGAACCCGTCGTGCGATCGGGATTAAAAGTAGCCTATATGTCATTCCAGGTCACAATCTATCTGTATTCCAAACTGCAGACAATTCCGTTCAGCCATTCGAGCGTGAAAGAATAACAAACATACACACATCCTTACAAACTGTCGCATTTATAATATTATTTGGATAATATAGATTATTATATTAGTTGGATATATATTAGTTAGATAATATAGATGATTGCCATTATACTTGAGATCAACTTTGTGTGTTTTGATACTAAAAGCATCTACTACATCCAACTATGTTAGAGCTCTATTTGGAATAAGATTCAAACCGTCTCTAGGTAGAGACCATAAATAGGTACAGTGTATATGACTACATTATGAATTTCTTTCTTCCATAATAAAGTATCTTAACGCTTGTAATCCCAAATCACAACCAGTAGGTAAGCAGTAGGCAGGTTTACCTAACATCCACGATTACCCGAAGGCACTTAGGTCCTCAAACGTAATAGGTAGATACGACGAAGTAGCACAATAAATAAAGTTGCATGTAACATAGTATGTTTATTTAATTTGCATATCTATTTCATTAAGGACAAACTTACATAACACCATTAACTTTAAGGTCACGTTATCATCGACCTTTATTACTCTAGGTATATTCGTTAAATTTTATTCTAATTTTGCAACATCAATTTGAATGAATTCTTTTTCAAATGGAGGTCGAATTTAATCTTTTGATTTATTTTTTCTTATTATACTTAACCCAAATAAACCTAGGAAATTACATAGAAATATACAAAAGAAATCATATATATAAACCAAGCAACATTTAAATTTGCATTTAAATTAATTTTAATGTTACAAAATTATGTCATGAATAAATAGAATAATCAACCATACTATAAATCATGTTCATTTAGAAATACTTGAATTTAAAAAAAACGAATTTAAATTAAGTAATTTAATCTTACAAAGTTAAATCTTACATTAAATTATGAATAAATAAAGGTACATTAAAACATTAAATCGTATTTATTCTGTTAGTATCAATATAGTTATGTTAATTTATTAAATTCTCGATAAAAAATATTACATTAATTTCCAGTTAAATTAAGAAAGTTTTTCCTGTTTAAGTAATGAAAAATATTTGAATGGGTGTTTGACCAAAAAAAAGATGCTGTGTAGCAACTTGCCAGAGCATCTACCGCCTTATTAGTGTTTATAGTGACAGAGTAGATAAGGCGTTGGATCCCCTGTCAGTGCTTATCACTGTCATGTTCCGATCCAGAGGGTAGAGCAGCCGGTAGACTTGCGTATTAGGGTAAAGTCCCAACATTTCAGTCACAGTGCCGCACCTATAACATCTATTGTGTCTATAGACCAGTGGCCACATTGGTCTTTTACCATTGAGCCTTGTTCTCTGCCTTATCATCAAAAATCTGTAACATACACGTAAACATTCATATTTTGTTTAATAGTAGTTTGATATAGAAAAACTAGCTGCCTGTTCTGGTTTTGCTTGAAAGACAATTTTTTATCATAAATTGAGATGTTAGCAATCCTATCTTTCAAGTTGGATCAAACTGTAAGGTGTTTAAATTTGATTGAAATAGGTTAAGTAGTTTAGGAGTACATTGCGGACAAACAACGTGACACGTCATATTAAGAAGTAGTTACATTTTTTCTATAACAGGCAACTGAGTCCTCTTAGTGCGTTCTGATCTAGTGGTAGATATTTTTTAATACTATAATCGCGTCAGAAAAACAGTTTGTAAAGTTTGTGAAATAAAATAATATATATCCATATCTGTGACGGATATCCGGACACAAAGAAATATGAAAATATACGTCTAATGTTAACTGGTAACTTAACGAGGCTAGCCCAAGGTTATAACAATGTAATAAAAATATTACATATTTTACATACCATTTGAAGGTAAACAGACAGAATTTATGTTGGCAAAGGTCAATCCTCTATTGATTCTATAGAAAACCCAAATCGGAACACGACAATTACGAGCTGTGATGTAACGATGGCAAGATTATCGATCCGGACCTATTGCCGTAGAAATACCCTATTTCTAGGAAGGAAGCTAAAGTCCTTTTTTATAGAGACGGACTTCCAGGGTCGTACAACTTTAGGAGTCTACATTAGGCAAACTTTTTTCAATGTGCCCTTTATGTGTACCGCCTTATTTCATGCTTTCTTCGTCATTTCTGCTTATTTAATTGTTTATTGCACATAACATGTTTCTAGTTGTCTATTTTTTCTACGAAGACCTTTCTTTACTATCATAGTCATTAATTAAAATAATCAGGACAAATAAAACTGCAAAAAGTAAAAACAAACTAATTGCAGTCGTCATTCGCCATAGAAAAAAATACTTCCATGGCGTGATTTGATAATTCTTTTTTTTTTCGAAAGATTGCTAATGATTCCGAACAGTGTTCCGAACACAACAAAAAATTTTTTTATGATACCTAATGGAAGGCAAACAAGCTGTCGGATTTCCTGGTGGTAAGAAATTCACGCCGCCTAGACACACCAAAGATGATAATGGTGCGTTGACAACCAGAGGCCGGGATGCTACGCCTAGAGCAAAAGTAAGTTCACCGGCTACCTTACCTTCCGAACCGGAACACGTCATGACGTTATGGTAGCGGAATAGGTAAGGCGGTGGTACCAATCCGAGTATATCGCTGTAAAACTCTACCACCTAGTCCGGATGTCATGGTGTTAGTGACGGTATGCCTATGCTCGCCTTTTACGAGCTGGCTGGCAGGAAGGCAGATAGTCTATTTTGCAAAGGAACCCAGGCCAACACGGGGAACAGTGACGCACCTATAGCATCTATGGTGTATACAGCTTATGTTTGTCTCCTTTAGCATTAGAATTTCAGTGTACTTATTCTCTTTTTTAAACCTTATAAAACCTTAACTTAAATTTAGATTTTAAAAAGACAAAAATTTAAACTGCTACCGCCACTACCTTCAAGTTTCCGACTTGATGTGGCTTATCGGAGTTAGTGATGAAAGCCCAGAGGAAAAGGTATTCTTAATCTATATATATAAAAGAAAGTGGTGTTAGTTACACTATTTATAACTCAAAAACGGCTACACCGATTAGGCTGAAAATTGGTAGGGAGGTAACTTAAAACCGGGAGAAGGACATAGGATACTTTTTATCCTGTTCAATTGTGAGAAAACTGGGAAAAACAACTGGGAAAAAAAGGGTTAGCTTTTTGTTTTTTTTTCTATCGAGCAAAGTGAAATGAATTGTGTTTTGAAAACACTAGTCTTATAAAGCATATTCATGTTAATCTTGTGTATTTTTGTCACTAAAACCCATGATTGCTTTGTATGAAAAAAACATTATATTGCTGACGTAGTTTAGCATACATGGACCCTTAATAGGTATGTGATGCCAAAACTTTGGACCCCTGTTTACGAAAATTGCGCGGACGCAGAAACATAAAATTTGGGCACACTTATAATTTATGTGTAGAAGAAGTGAAGAAGTAATAATGCTTATAAAGTACATTAAATCAATAAATAAAACGTTGCCCACACTACCATGCATTTGACACACACAAACAAATATATTGATGATAACGATAAAAGATCACAGATGCGCACTAAAAAGTTTGAAAACAAAGTAGGGTGAACGTACCAGTAGTTGACCAATTAAGACCGATTTTGTTACTAAAATATTAATTTCTTGATAACGAGATGAGATTTCGGGTTAAATATTTTTACATACATTCATACTTAATTGTTTATCAAAAATAATCCATATAAGATTAATTTAGTTCTACTATTATTTATTAATTAATTATTGAAATCAAAATCCTACGTTTGTGCCTGTAGTTGACCAGAGGGAGTCAGTATGTGACCATTTAGGATTTAGTAGTTGACCAGTAAATTAAAAACTACAGTTTCATATACAAAATATGTTTTATTATAACAAATAGACCACAATGGAAAGCTAAAGTTTTACAATATAACAATATCGAGTGTTTTCGAAGCTTTATTCATTGCATAAGCTTCAAAGTAGATATCTAAGCACCTAAATCTAATTTGTAAGGACATAGTACCAAAGTTATCATGTATCAAATTTTGTTTATTTATTGGAAATCTTTTTTTGGCCATGGCTGTTATCCAACGACAAAGCACTTCTTCCTCCTTCTGAGTGAGAATAGTTGGAGGCTCCATTTTCCTCAAAACTGGACTTCTTCATTTTATTTATTAAAGTGGAATGAGGGATTCCATATTTTCGGCCCGTTTCCCTTATTTTAGCGCTATCATTAATCACCTGCAATGCAAGAAGTAAGTTTTCTTCGCTGTATTTAAAGAACTCTTTTTTTGGTGGCATTTTGCATACCTATCAATTTGAAATAAAAATTTCAAACTGGTCAAACACTAAAGCAATATAAGAATGCTTAAAAGTATTAGTAGTTGACCACTGGTCAATTACTGATTAGAGATAATTCTACAAACATTCAAGCACACATACATGTAATGCACCCAGAATATAGCCTGTTTCAATAAAAAATAGACATTATTGTGAAATTTTAGTAGTTGACCAATTTGGTCCATTACTAAAAAATGGCGTAATTAGTGTTTCAGTAATTGACCAGAACGATTTTTTAATATAAAATGGAAATATTTAAAAATACCGATTTACCAGAACAATCTATAGTCATCGAAACGTTAAAAAAACATTCATTTGTTTAGAAATTACATATTTAGGCAGAATTAAATTGTATTTAAATGACTTACCTCGTC
>NJDD01000154.1:39297-80022 GCA_002245505.1 Calephelis nemesis
TCCTCTCGTGTTGGTCTAGGCTCCTTTGTACAAAAAACTTCCTTCCCTTCCTACCATGCAGTTCGTTAAAGGCGAGCATAAGCTTACCGTGACATCTGACTGGGTTTAATAGAGTTCCGCAACGACTCGCCCGGATTGGTACCAACGCCTTACTTTTTACCGTCTGTGCTTGCCTTTAACGTGTTGGGTTGGTAGCCGGTAAACTTACTTTTACTCGATTCCTAACATCCCAGCCTCAGGTTGGCATGAACTTCTTACCATCAGGAAATCCGCCTTAAAATTATCTACATAAAAAAAAACTGTTTGGGATTGATCTAGAATAAAATGCTATAAAGTATTTGTACTTACATGTCATGAAGTAATTAGAAGTGAATAATTAGCTTTATTCTAAGTCCTACCCACGGTTAGCCATGACGTGAGGTGGCATTCCAACACGCTAATTCATTGCATTATCAGTGAATGTGTAAACATACACTTTTGACGTACATTCTTTATTTACTCAACTTGCGTAACTTATAACTGGTATTAACATTGTGATTCACAACACAATTTCTTCATTCATACGAAGCATTTCTTAGCATAGATGATAGTGGACATCGTTATTTAGTATTTAAAACATTAGACGGCATTTATTTTAGCTTTCCATCCAAAGTCATGCTGTATTAAAATGGTAGCTATGTTTGAAAGGCGGAAAAAACTGATCCTTTTATAATTAGCTATACCTACCTTGTTTTGAAAATTTTGCTCTGCTTCTATTTACCTCAATGTATCCGGGATATTCCCCAATGTGGGAAGATAAGAAGATATTCCGGATAAATTTATAGTCCGGGTGTATGTTATACTTATTCCCGTATCTATTATTTCTATTTATTACTATCGTAACACCCATAACACTAGAATATAATGTGGTTACTTTGGGGTTTTCAATTTGTGTGATTTGTCCAAGAATATTTTTTTTATTTCATATCCACCTTAATATCCACAAAGGACTTCAGAACTTAGTCCGAAACTAGTCGAGTCTAAAGTTAAAAATTCGGCGTTTAATATTTTCATAGTCTTACACGTTTTTAATTTTTTTTCAGACGGAGAGTACTTATTTCTTGATTTAGAGAGTAAACTCTCGAAGTACGCGCCTAAGAGTTGGAGATCATCTCATACCCATGTAAGTAAATTTGGATCGCCAAACTTTTGTATGTGATAAGACATTGAACAAGCTCAAGGCTCTCCTTATGGTAAGAGATAACAGTGCCCTATAGATACTCGTACTATAGATGTTGTGGGTACGTCAATGTCTAGTGATCGAGATGTTGGGCTAATTGTGCAAATCTACCGACTACCCCATTCTACGGACTACACATAGGGCACAGACATTATGGCGGCAAGAATAGGTAAGGTCGTGGATCCCTAACTGGACGATTTGCAGCATGGCACTCTACCACTAATGGTGATGTTGGTAATGATTCATACCAATACACTTTTCATACAAACACGCCGGTTTCGGAGACTCTTGTTAGCAAACTATCATTAGCTAAACTATTGTATTTATATTGTGACATTTCTAATAAAACCACTTGTTTTTTTCTAGGGCCTAGATGCAAATGGGAAACCACTGCTCGAGCTACATCTCATCGTTCAATTTCACGTGGAGAGTCCATTGCTCTTAAATGATGAGGTTAGTCGTCATCTGTATTTCCTTCAGCTCCTCCACAATATTCGCACACGAGATGCCTTGCCTGCGGAAATTCTTCTACTCTTACTCGGGCTTGCACTACAAGCTGAATATGGAGATGAAGAATCATATGATGGTCAAGATTATTTCAAAGTAGAAGATTTTGCCCCACCATCACTTACAGGTGAATGGGTATCCTCAGCTATTCGCGCATGTCACCGAGAGCACAGAGGCCTATCTAAGATTGATGCCCAAATTAGATTTATTCGAGAAATATGCCTATTACCAGATACAATCAACTCTCATAGATATCGCCTAAAGCAATCAAAAACTGAAATTGATCCAGGTACAGTCTGGCTACTTGTTACGGCAAAAGGCATTAAAATTCTACCAGATACCGGACCAACCTCAAATTTTATTTGGAGTTCCATTGGAAAACTAAGCTTTGACAGGAAAAAATTTGAAATACGAACAGAAGAAGGAAAAATCACACTTTACTCATCTAGTGAAGAAAAATGTAAATACCTGTTCGCTTTATGTAAGGAAACGCATCAGTTTTCAATGAAAATTTCACCAAAACTTAATGACATTTTGAGAAAAGAAGAAGAAGAACGGAAAAGCTGTTTCACATATTCAAAATCCTTTAGCTCCCAGTATTCACAAAATAAAAACGAACAAAGAATATCACTTATATCTTCTACAAGTTCAAACACAACGTCTGGTATCGTAAGTGACAGGGTACAATCTGAAGATGAATTAGAAATAATGATAGATTCTCCACCAGCTCCTTCAACAGAAAGCCTTGCTTTTGCGCATTTATTAGATTGTTCAAATTCCTATTTAATCCGCCATATGCCTCAAGACACCCATTTAAATAAAACATCATCACTACAATTGCCTAAAACAAAAATACGAAGTAAAAAGAACGCAGACGAATCCGAAAATACAGCCAATAATGAAGTTTCAATGGAAATGGCACATTGTTCCACGAATCAAATCGATGAAACAATTTCTTTACCGGAACAAAGTGTAAGTGAAGCTTTAAGTGATAGTCCAGTCTCTAACAAAGTAAAATGTACCGGATCACAATGTTCATCGTCATGTAGTACTGTCATAATGGCGCGAACAACATTATCCACTCTGAGTCGAACATCAAGCAGTTTAGAACTAGGATACAGCCACACAGCCCAAAATTCAATGTTAAGTGATAACAGTACCGTTGGTATTGACATTGAATACACGCAAGATACGGCATCAGCCCTTTACGATGGTCTAAATCAGGCTGCAACTGTAGCTGCATCTAGTGAGACCAGTGGAGTATATACAATGGGAAGTTCGGAGTTAACGGGTCAATCAAAAATGTACACTCTCTCTGATGATAGAACTAATTACAGTGATTCACATTATGATAGTTACAAAACTTCCAAGGAGAATGATTTAGCTGATTTCGATAGTGTATCTTCGATATTGAAAAGCAAGTCAAGGAGGACTATTTTTGAAACTCAGAATCGTAGATTATCTCTATCAAACATAGATTGTGTAGATGGAGCATCGCACAGTAAAAATGAAAATATTTTTAGGGAAAGGACTAATTCGAATGTGAGTGCTACGTCATTTCATGGCGACGGAAGTGATCCAACGGACAATAAACACAATTTACTAAGTGCAAGCGAGTTAAGTGACTTAATAGTAGGCCGTGGTATTTATCCTAAGAATCAGTCAGTAAGTGATACTTTTGACTCTGTATCGGACTATGTTAGATTACCATTACCATTTTCTGGTGACAGTTACCTAAAGGGCCACGAGGATACAGCTCCTTCTGATGACAACTATCCAACTAACGCGTTTTTTGATCGCCCGCCGACACCACCAGCTAGAATCGACAGCCGTAAAAGTCTAAATTTATCTCTACCGAACATTCTCGATTTAGATGATAATACGCCTGTTTTACCAATTTTCCCAAACAAACCTCCACCTCCTTACGACTATAATCACAAGACATTGCCAGCACAATCTTCTGCACCTAATAAACCACCACCAGCCTATCCCGGTACAGCACATACTTCACCATTAAAACAACCAAGGGAAAAAGAAGAAGTTGCTGCTCGAGTTGTAACCTCAAAGCCAATGATAACCATTTTAAAAGCTGAAGCTGGAGAGGTTAACGTATCTGGAGAACGAACTTTTGCTAGTCCAATGGTAATAGAGCATCGTTTTCAAAAATCAAAACGTCATCAAACATCTAGTCGCAGAGCTGGCCGTTCAAAATTAGCACAGGGATTAAGCAATAATCTGTCACCATCTCGGGAGATACCTCAAATTCCTGTGGACTCTAGCCTCCTTGTAGCAATGATGAAGCTTCCACCGCCTCCCCCACCACCTCGACGCTCAAGACTACCCCCTCCGCCACCTATTACTCGCTTGCCACCACCACCTCCCCCTCACAATCCAATGTTTCACCAACAATTGTACAGCGATGTAGATTATGTGTATTATCCGCTGCAGGATCCATCGATATCACAACAAAATTACTTAGATCACAAACTAACAGAATCACGTCTTTCGAATTTACAAAAAAGTGGTTTACAATACAGAAGTACTCCATTTCTTTCGACATCCTTATCAGTTTCTTCAACTTATGGTTCTATTCAAAATCTATCAGACTCATATATACAGATACCGGGTGCAAGAACTAGTTGGTATTCATTTGCCAGCAAAACTTCTTGCAGCAGCCACTCGATAAACTTTGAGAAATCTCCGTCTCGCTTACAGGAGCCACCACTATTTTCTCGAACAAAGTCCAATGAAAACATAATGAGACTCAGAAACCCACCGCCAATTAAAACCAGACGTATGCCGCCTCCACCTCCTCCTCCTTATGAGCATAAGAAGAAAATTCCTTCTCATTTAAGAGAATTAAACATTCCTCACGGTAGCACATTTAATAGTGACGTACCTCATAAAACAAATGATGCTAATTGTGATTTAGATATTAAATCTCTAAGAGAAAAAAGCAAGAACTTAGATTTGCCTTTAATCGCTGCGTTATGCAATGACCGTTCATTGTTAAAGCAAACAAAAGCTTTTGGCGTTCCAAAGGTAAATAAACAGCCAGTGAGTGATTGTGAACGTGACAGGAAATGTGTTAGGTCTTTACAAAACACCACCGATAATATAGATATTAAGAATAAACAACATAGCAATAAAAAGGCACCAGCTGGACCGCAAAAGAAAGTAGTATTACGGAATCCAACTGATAAACTTCCTGCATTACCTACTTCAGAACCTCATACTCCCAGAGCTATGTCAAATACGTACGTAATGCATCCAAATCTAGCCAAAGCAAAACGAAGTCAACCCAGCTCGTAGCTCAAAGCCAACCCATCATTTGAACCCTACAAACACATAGAGGTTGTCGATTTGTCAACTGTTATTGTAACTAAAGACTGAACTAGAAATAAACTTACTGATTTCAAATAACAATAATTTAAGTAAAACCGTAAAACCTTAGCGTACATTATTCTTAAGTAAAATTTTATATCCAATCTTTTTTAGATACTAAAAAGTACAATAAAACTATACATGTGCCAGAAAAAATATTTTTTTATGAAATCTTAATTAACGTTTTGGCATAGGGCAGGTACCTTTATTGAATAGCTTAATAATGTAATTTACTATGATTTATTATCATTAGGTACATACTATATGCTACTCACATATATACCTAGGAGTCTGGAGATTTTTTTTATAAAACTATTTCATTCGCGTATTTTGTCTAACTTTTAACTATATATAATATATAGGAACACTGAAAATTAATAACATGTCTTTAATGATAATAAGTCATTGATAATAACTTAAATAATTATTAAAGAATACAAAAATACATGTTCCCTAATACCTTCTATTTTGTGATTCGAAATTTATGTAGTAGCAATCGAGAGCAATATATTAAAGATATTTGAATGCAGGTTGCCTACTAAATAAGTTAGAGAACGATAATATAAACATTATTTTCTAGCTTACATAATGCAAGACATATTGGCCAAGGAGTTGCCAAACACCACGCCAGTTGCCAAATGTCTTGGATTAAAAAGTCTTCGTTCTTTTTCTTTTTGCATATTAATATTAATTATCATATTCGGTTTTTATTGTAGGGTACAATTAAATTGAGCATTACATTCAAGTATTTTTTTAACATTTTTACGTCTGGGAGCTGATTATGTATCTCATTTACCAACTAAAATGGAAAAGTGTACATCAAATAGCTGTCAAATGAAGTATGTTGTATTTGCTATCTCCAGTGGCCAATAGAAATACAATAGAGATAGCAAACACAAATGACGTCATTTGACACTTTTCCATTTTGAGTGGACCACTGAGAATCATAATCAGCCCCCTGAACGAAACGTTAGTAATTAAAATTTAAAAAGATCGCAGTAATATTTAGAAATCCCTGCATTATCCTAAAATGCGTTTTAATTGATCCTTCAAATTCCCTCCATGTAATAGCATTAAAATAAGTAATAAAGCGGTACCACGCCACAGACTACAATTTAGTGACATGTAGAATTGTATCCTAAGCAGTTTTGTCGGTGGTAGATACAGGAACGACATATCTCAGGAATAAATTTTGGTATAAATTACATAAATAATGTTGTATATAACCAAAATTAACTGCAAATATATGGCTTCTAAGATGAAAATTAATAATAAATTCCAGGAACCATCTTAAGCGTGCGCAGTGAGCTACGCAATCTTTGCTCAAATAAATTGCAAAGTGTAAAACGTAAATAATGTTGGACATTATAATTGTAATATACAGGTTATTTACAAGGTATGAAATGTATCCTAGTTTATCGTTGCAATATACCTACAAGTTATTTGCAAGGTATAAAATGTATACTATATTATCGTTGCAATTTGCAGGCTGTACGTAGCTCGAAATATTGCAAGTTCGATTCCAAGAAAAAAAAGGTATACAATACTGGACAGGTTTTATAATACCTGTATTACCACCGACCTGCTGATATTAGAATGATAGAAATATGAATCTAAAGTCATTGATAAGTACTAGTTAATTATTATAGAAGTATAATTCTGCAATTATTTATTTTGTCCTCAAAACATGTACATAACAATTAATGTTTCTTCTCAACATGTACAAATGTAAATTAAATATCTTACACGAATTTATTTTTATTTCTTACCTTATGACTACACCTATTTATTTCCGTTTTTTTATCTAAAACCATATTCGGGTTTTCCCAAAATCAACAAGGACCAGGATTATCACATCACAGTGTGTTCGGCTGGATGTTCCAGCTCGTAAGAGGCGAGCAAGGTTGGGTTATTGTCAACATCCCCCGTGTTGGTCCGGGTACGCTGTATAGAACGTCGGGCATCTATGGCAGAGAGGCAGATGGTCTACCATCTGCCTCTCTGCCAGAAAACTCGGCGAGCACTGGTTAATAAATAGGTCATCACGAACAAGACCATTGGTGGTAGAGTGCTATGCAGAAACATGCCCGAGTATTTTTGCCTATTCATTCCTGTAGGGTAGGGTAGCCGGTAGACAGCGACGCACCTGTAACATTTATGGTCTCTTTAGGCCATGGTTATCTCTTACCGTCAACAGAGCCGTCTGCTTCTTCGCTTACCTCTCACATAAAAAGGCCACTGGTGTTAGAGTGCTACGGCGCAACTTTCCCGAGTAGGGATCCACTGCCTTATCATTTCATGTTGCCATAGAGACCACATAGTTACAGTGTCTTGCTCCGGCTTTACTTAATACCATAAATATAAAAGTCTGTCTGTTTGTTACGCTTTTGTGGCTTAACCACATTATGATTTTGATGAAATTCTGCTAATATATTAATATACCCGAGTCCCATGTTTTTTTAACTCTACCCTCCAAGCATATAAATAAGAGAAGAATTATGTATAAAAATCGTAACTATTCTAGGCTGACAAAATCAATAAAAAATCTACACGTGATTTAAACGATCGCGCGGACATTCTTATACAGGAAATCTATTGTAATATTTTATATCTATACTAATATTTGAAATGCAAAGGTCTCTCTGTCTTTTACGCATTCACGGCTAAACCACTTGACCGATTTTGATAAAATTTAATACGCACAAGTATAGCTAGACTCCAGTTCAAACTTACCTTTTTTTTTCGAAAGCAACCCCCAAACGATGAAGACATGAGGCAACTTTGATAAAGATAATATTGTATGAAAATCATGTTGAAGTTAAACAAAGCTGCTATTCGAGGTAACTATTCTACACTGACGAAGTCGCTGCTAGGTACAGAGCTAGTTGGCAACTAGGTAAAAAAGAACTAGTAGAAGGAGAGAGTAGAAAGTACAAGTCTTATTTCGAAAACATGCATATTTTGCTGATAAGATCTGTCTATAGACAACAAAGATGGGGATGGTGTGTTACCGAGACGTAAGTCCAACACAAAAAATACTTTATAGTTACCTAGACTACTGAGAGCCTACAATTCATTCAGGAGTAGATAGGTTGGCACTATAATGAAATACACATAGGAACAATAATGGCGATGTGAATGTGACACATTAAGGACTTGAAGTAGTATTATGCAGACCGGAGAAGCAGTTATCTTCCGACATAGCTAGGTACGACAAACAAGACCTATGTACAAGTAAAAGAATGCTGAACACAAACTACTCTGAAGTAAGGGAGAAAAGAGAAACTTATAAAAAAATATCTTCACGCCTCTCACCCACTCAACGTGGTATCTGGGGCATGCATGGTAAGTTGAAGGCACTTAATATAGTTCCACAATGTGGCCGCCCCGTTGGCCTAGGGGTTAGCGCACATGCCTTACTTTAACGAGCAACCACGAGGCTTGGCTTTGATTCCAGAGGAGGGTAAGTAGGTATTTAAATGAACATCGATGTCTGTACTTCCGGGTTAAAGTATATTTATTCCGGTATCTACTCAAGTATTTATATGTATTGGTATAGTTGGCTTTCACCGTGGAATAAAGAAAAAGGACTATCACCGATACACAACCAAACAATTTGCTTACTTTTAGATTGAATAAATTTGTGTTATTTGTCGAGGGATACTTATTTATTTATATTATGATAGGTGGCAAACCTACCACGGGGGACTTATCCAATCTTAGGCAACGTTATTTTTAACAGAAAATTGAAATATAATAGGTAAGTATATATTTTGAGTAGACTGACCCAAATAATTGAAGGAGGTCTGGAACCAGAGGCATCATGTTGTCAACTCTAAGGTCATCAAGGTATTGTGCCTATAAGACAGTTAGACTTCATCAAAGAGACGGTGGGTAGTTTGCATGGCACAATTATACCGTGTTGGTCCGGGTATTCTGTGTAGAATAGACTACCTCCCTGATAAGAGGTAAGAAAACGGGCCATTATCCATAATACGACTGGTGATAAAGTTCCGTCTAAACGAAACAGCAAGCGCAGGCATACATTTTCACCGCGCCGTAGAAAGAGGGGGTTACTTCCTCTCCTACGCCGCGCCGGCTGTTCAATCTCCATCTATCTTACGAACTTTTGATCTGATCACGTGTCCTGACGCGAGTTTAGAAATTTTTACCCGTTCCAGAAAAAGTTCGCAACGCCGCCCGTTAAGACCGTTCAGTTTGGAAACAAATAGATACGTATGGACCGTGATCCTCAGCATTGAGGTAACGAGACAGATTACTTTAACCCTACGGATGTGACAACGCTATCAGCCCAGAATACTGTAACCTAGTGATGTCGTTTGATGGATTATTCTCCAACCGTCTCATTAATAAACACTGAGTAAAATACTCAAAGGTTCAACCTAGTAACATAGTTTTTATTATAATGTAGTCCTTAGTCCATGTTAATTAATAAGGTGGCAAGTGTAGTCAGTCGGACTAGGGAGTACTCACAACACCCGCTCGGATTGTTGCCAAGGGCGCCCTTGCCTATTTCTCCTGCCTAGGCGTCAGTATTTAGCTATTATTCGTTATCCGGTTTAAATAGTACCTAGGTAATGTATTCAGTAGGTACTTAACTCAGTAGGTAGGTAGTGTGTCCAGCACAGTAACTTACTCGCGTGAAGTTTGTCATCCAAACCTCAAGTTGAAAACGCGCTATTGACACTTAATGTCTGTACTTGTATTTCGATTTAAGCAAGCTATTTGATGTACACTTTACCCAGTGATCATCACTAAAAAGATACAGCAGATAAGAAAAGATAGCCCAGCATATCACAAGAACTACATTACCGAACGTAATCTGTAGCAACTCGTGGTAAAGACCCTACCTTCAAAAGGGTTTCACTCCGCAGTTTAACAGATGTAGACGGATTACCTGTTAAAATCTTACTTCAAAACCAGTAGCGCTATTGAGCTTTATCCCAACGTCTGTTTTAATATTGACTAGCATGCGTGATATTTTATAGGTACCGAGCGCAATACGACCCTTGATCTTTAAGCCACTTCAATTTAAATTTTCTTGTGTTTTTAACGAAAGTGCGTCTTCTGTACGTTAGTTCTATTACAAGACTGTGGTGTATGCTCTGAAGTCCAATTCGTCAGAAAACAAAACAGATTACTAAGAGATTAATATAAAAACAGCAGCTACATTAAAACAGTGTAATTTATCAATACAATTAGATGATAAAAACATTCATAAAAACTTTGTAACAAAATTCTCAAGCTGCTTAAATTCGCAGAAATATCAAAATATTTAATTGTTAATTATCTCACTTTATCTTTGTTTTATATATCACTGGTTAACTGTCTTAAGACAGTGACTGTACTAGTTTTATTAAAACACAATATAAAATAAATAACACAGCGTGGAGAACAAAAAGTATGAGTAACAGAATGGTTAAAAATCCCTAACTATAATAATGACAATAACTAAGGAGATTCACTTTAAACTTACCTACAATACTTTTTTTAATACAATACTTTTGAATATAAATACATTTTTGTTATACGTAATTTCATCACAACTAAAAATACTTTGCTAGTTAAGTTCTGGTAAACTACTCTTTGGTATACAATGAGATTCAAATGTTTAAGAATAAAACTATAAAAAATAAGACCTACAATTGACAAGATTCTATAGAAGATGTTACTTATTACATGTGCTTGTAATATTAAGTTTCTAAATATTGTATTGTAATATTGTATATTTTATTTGCTTGAGTTAAAAAATTTAAATATATTACTTATAATAAACAATCTATAATATCCCAGGTGAAAAATAGTGAGAGATTCATTTCTCTAATTTTAAAATGATAGCAGAATTTGGCATAAAAGTAATCATATCAAAATACAAAACTTGACCAACTAGTGATGTATTGGTAGCTGCCACAACAGTTCCCCCATAAAACATTGTAGAAAGGTCTGTTGTTATTGGTTTAGTTCCAAGATTACCAACAAACACGCAAGTATTTCTACGAGGATACCAACGCTCAATTACAACGAGATTTTCTTCTGTTTTACGGATTTCCATATTTCTTAGAATATTACCGTCTTTGAATATTGCTCTTAAATAAATTGTAGGTGTGTTCAATCTTAATTCAATCAAGGATTTTATTACATTTAGGTAATGGTAACGAGGTTCTAATACAGATTTGGCATTCCAAGGTAAAATTGCACCATTTTCAGATTTAGAATCTGAAAAAATCATTGGAACTAAATTATGTACATGCTCATGCTCGTGAAAATCACCTTCAATTTCGTGTTTAGGTAAACCACCTAGACCTATTTCATCTCCATAAAATATGCTCACAGTACCAGGTAGTGCTAATTCGAGAGCAGTCATTACTAAAGTATTGTTTACATGTTTAGTTGATATCCTTTCAGTATAGACATTACCAATATTCCAATGCACCCAAGGGTAATGTGGTTTTTCCCACAATGTACCAGATACTACATCATCTATACGGTTTTTCAAACCATTTATACCCTTGTGTAGATCTAAATGAATATCTATTAGATCAATTCTATTTAGAAAGACTTGACGGTTACCACCATTCACATTGTTAAGTGCCGCCTCACTTGCAATAAATATTTTACCATTTCCCAATATTTCTTTCCAAAGTTGCAGAAATTTGCCAAAATTAATATCTTCCACAAATTTCTCCAAGTTTTTCAAATAGAATCCATCCACATTTTGAGCCCTTGACCAAAAAGCAATTGCAGAAGTAAGGTCTAAATTACTTTTTGATAAATCAATTGGAAAGAAATTTGTATGGTTAGTATATTTATTGTGAACGAATTCCGCCATTTCCAGAACCGGTATATCTAAAATTATATTAATATTTCTCTTATGTGCTTGAATCACTAACTCTTGAAAATCTTTAAGTACTCCTATACTTCTATCAATGTGCAACAGAGAAGTGATATTGTAATAACGCTCAGGATAGTTATATGCTTCAAATATGTAGTTTAAGCGTATAGCAGAACCTCCCAGATCTTTTATATAATCCAATTTTTTAACAAGGCCTTTCAAGTCACCAATTCCATCACTGTTTGAATCTTTGAAACTGGCTGGAAAAACTTCATAAAACACCTTTCCTTGATGCCAAGGAAGATCAGGATTACATGTTTTTGGCATGGTGATGACCATAGCTATTATTGATCCTAAACATGCAACCAAACCTGACAATACTATCCACAGTAGAACTTTTCTTAGCATTGGCCAGTTCCAGTTAACAAAGTTAGGTAATTTTCTATTATTGGCAGCCACATTTCCATTCACTTTGCAGACATCTTGCTAAAATTACAGAATTATATTAAATTAGTGTTAAGTATAAAGTAACTACTACTTCAAATTTTAAAGAAGCATAGTATTTTTTATGGATATCTAAAATAACTCATTACAGTATGTACCTCACATAAACAAATAATTGGCAACCTACACTATTATCAGAAAGAGGTAAGATTTGTTCATTTGTTGATAAACTCCACAACTCGAAGAATTAATTTAAAAATGATTTATTAATTAAAAAGTCTGTTATCTAGAAACAGAACAGAATTTGTTAATATTTTGAAAATAGAAAAAGAAGAAAATGACTAACATGACGCAGTAGAAACCTTTATGAAGTTATGTGAATGAAACTTTTCTTTTACTGTTTAACAAAAGAAAAGCAAATTTATTGATATTAAGGATTTCTAGAATAAGTCCAAAGTAAATAAAATTAGCAACAACATATCTCATACATTAAAAAAAACATAACAATACATTTGCAACATTTACACTCACATCTTTTAAACTACTTGTTTTTTCCAATATAGCTTTGGACTCTTCTGGAACACTTTTTTCCTATCAATCATGTCATAAACATCCCTCTCTCACACTTTAGGAAATATGTATGTCTTAGCATCATGAAATCTCTTTGATAGTTTATGCTCCCAGAGTATAAAAAACTTCTTAAACCATGCATGAAAAAAGCTTCAAATTGATTAGAAGTTAAAAAATTACCTGGTCCATAATAACATCACCATTCTTTCCGAGTGACTGGTAATCTAACATACTAATGTTATTTATCAGCTGAGCACTAATGGGATCATGAACCACTGAGTTGGAATCCCCAGAGGAACTAGAGTCACCACCACAAGCATCTGCTAGGAAGACAATCAATAAGTATTCTGTTAATAACAATAGAAGAAAACAAATTTATGAAAAAGTTAATAAATCCTATTTAAATTGTAGCTTCAAATCAAATTTATTGTCTCATATCTCACAAACAAGTGTTACACATAATATTCAGTAAAAAACAAATTAGAAGACATGTACCCATTTAGGGTGTTGCGAATTAAAAAACAATCAAATAAATAGGTAACTGTTTAAAGAGTAGTATCATTTTGGTTACAAGACTAGAAATATTTCAATTTCTTCTCGATATAAAGAGGACCATGTTCATTAAGTATTGGGCTAACGTAATTGAAAGCAATTTAAAGTGCCTCTGAGCATTCGTAGAATAAATAATAATCTGCAAAGCAATGCCAGCAGAAAGAGCAATACATACACCGTCAAACCAAATTACCTGAACTTTGCAAATCCATAATTTTGTGTCCATCGTTGATAGTTATGAAAGGTCCTTCATTTAGTTCCTCGGACAGGGGATGTTTGAAATCCAACGTCGATGGGCTCGTAGTTAGTAACAAGCATGTTGATGATTTCACGCCGTGTAAGTAATCGCCGGGCACTAATTCACTAGCAACATTATTGCTACCAATTTCTTGTAACTCATTCATTATTTCAGTTAGTTTTCGCGTTATTATTTTCTGAAATACATTACATAACAATATCAATTTGGCACCAAAGTAAACAGTAACACAAGATTCGTTTTGGACAACCTACGATAAATATTATTTATTTACTGCCGCACAAGATTGTAAATAACCAATTTTAATGTATTATGTAGGTAGATTTTATTTATCTCTTCCATTTTCTATTATCATTTTTGAAAAAATTAAACTTCGAAACCGATTATAATAATTAAATTCACATTCATTTCAATGAGACTTATATCGCAAGTCGCAATTTGACAGGCGAGGTCTGTGCAATTTCGCAATTTGATCTCTCATCTAAAGTATTGTAGTCTTTGCTCTCAATTCATCTGTCTGTGCTTTGGTCTAGTGTTGCCGATCGATAGTCGACTATCGATAGTCTATCGATAGTTGACGTCATAGCAATAGTATCGATAGCCTATCGATTGTATCGATACTATCGGTAGTATCGATAGTGTCGATAGCTAAAAATTAGGCAATACTCTCGCATTTAAGAAATACTATCGATACTATCAATAGTATTGCTGCTCGTAAACAACAAACTAACGATAGTATCGATACTATCGATAGTATTGTTGCTCGTAAATAAAAAAACTATCGATGGTATCGATAGTATCGATACTGTCGATTGTTTTTGACTATCGATAGTTTACCAATTCGCAATACTATTGTTAACATTATTCTTCTATAATAGTCATAATAGTCAACGGTCACTTCAATGTGGGATAATGCCTCTAAATAGTTTAAACTGTTTGCCTTGATTAGTGATCATAACTTTGTAATTATTTATTACCAACATTAATTACCTACAAATTTATTATCATACATTTAATCTGTGACTCAGATGCATCAAGTTTTTTTTTACTATAGTTGATGTGGGTAGTCAGTATGAAAACAAGTGTGATATTTTAGTCAGTTTCGATCTGCAGTTGAGTTTACTTGATAAAATGGAGATGCCAAATAAAAAGAAATCATCATCAATGTGGTCATATTTTAAAAAAAGTGACGATGGAACCAAAATTGTATGCCAACTATGTAAGCAGACATATAAGTATTGTAACAATACATCAAATATGAAAGACCACCTGTCTAGAAAGCATCCAGAAGTGTTAGTACAAATTAGTATGTCGACTTCACAAAATGAAAATTCTTTAGAACAAGATGAAATTCTTCATCGACAGCAAACTACATTAAAATATAGCTATAATTCTTCGAGAAAAAAAATGTTGGATGATCTATTTGTGAAAATGATTGCTGTTGACATGGAGCCACTTCGATTATCTGAGCGTGAAGGAATGAGAGAATTTTTCACAGCCTTAGACTCGCGTTACGAATTGCCAGGAAGATCGACGGTGACTTCTAAACTAACAAAAATGTATTTAAAAATGAAAATTGATTTAATTAAAATTGTTGATAAGGCTCGCTATGTGGCGATTACTGCAGACACCTGGACCTCTGTGAGCAATCAAGGCATTCTGGCATTGACTTGCCATTTTATAAAAGAAAACAAATTGATATCGGCTTTACTAGCAGCAAAAGTGGTCGAAGGGCATCATAATGCAAAGAATTTATTCTCTGTAAGTATTTATTCAGTTAAAGGGGCAACTGGCCTCTGGTCCGTGGTCCAGTTTACACGGAGTATCTGTTAACTTACACACAAAACCTGTCACACACATGTACAGACCCACACTCCCACCATATACAAATACACACGCACACACACACACACACACGCACACACACACATACATACACATACACACACTTGAGTGTGCACGCTCAATCGAGTCTATACCCAAAGTACTTGATCAAATGGTCAAAGAAACTGGTGGTGATATAGTTTGTTATAAAATTAAAAAAAAATACGTTAATTAAAACCAACTTCAAAACTAAAAGGTAAAAAATAATAAAGATTTAATATTAATAATATATTTTTTTAGTTTTGAAGTCGGTTTTAATTAACGTAGTTACTTTATTTATTTATTTTTAGTTTTTTGCTGATATGATTAAATTTAATAAAAAAAAAACATCTGGATAGGTGAAAATAGGTACAAAATTCTCGTTTTTTTAACTCGGTTAATTAGCCATTTTATACTACATTACTTTAATTGCTTTGCCATTGTATCAAAGAACCTGTTGTTTTAGGTTATTGCATCGATTTTAGAAGAGTGGAACTGTCGCGAAAAAGTAGTGGCCATTGTAACGGATAATGCGTCGGTCATGATAAAAATGGCAGAAAATTTAAAAATACGCCATATACCTTGTTTTGCACACAGCTTGAATTTAATAATTAAAGATGTTGTTCATAACTGTACAGAACTAAAGGTTTTACTTGATAAGGCTAAAGCGATTGTTACCTATATTAGGCATAGTACATTAGCCTCCGACAAACTAATGAAGATTCAACAAGACATGAATAAAAAAAATTAAAACTTATACAACATGTTGATACAAGATGGAACAGCTATTTTCATATGCTTAGTCGGATAATGGAAGTAAGAGATGAATTAACGCTAGCTCTGAATCAAAATCCAAATGCACCTCCAAACTTAACTGCAGATGAATATACTTACTTAAGTGAAATCGAAAAAATATTTGAGCCTATTGAATCTGCAACAGAGGCTATTTCAGGTGAAGAATACGTGACATTATCGTTGATAATTCCACTGATTAAAGGAATATTACTACATTTTGCCACACTGGAGAAGGAACCAATGACAAATTTTGCAAAAATTGTATTAGATAATATAAAACTATCAGTTACTTTTAAATTAAAACCATACGAAAAAAGATCTCCTTGCGTTATATCAACCCTTTTAAATCCACATTTTAAAAAAATGGGGTTTAGAACTGACGCTGACGTTGACAGAGCAATTCAATTTGTCAAAAACGAATATTCGTCGTATTTGTCGACGTTATATGATCAAACATCGTTATCGACACCAGTAGATGAAACGAATGAGCTTGAAAACTCTGGAAAGAAATGGAAGAAATGGTAGTTCCAACAAAAAAATCAAAAAAAAGAGATTTGCTTTCTTATCTGCAACCCCATAGTGAAAATAGCAACACAAACCACGCTGCAGATGCAATTATTGACGTGAGGCAGTATGTGGAAAAACCTATCGTACCCAGGTCAATTTATCCGCTAGAGTATTGGACAACCAGTCAAAGTAATCTGCAACATATTACATTAAAATATCTTTGTATTCCTGGGAGTTCAACGCCAGCTGAGAGAATATTTTCAAAGGCTGGTCAAATTGCAACTGAGCGGCGCAATCGTTTATCAGGCGATCACATAAACGAACTACTTTTTATAAATATAAACAAAAAAATTTTGAGAAAGTAGATATATATTTAATGAATAAACTGTCTGTAATAAATACTTCTCATTTACAATATCATTATCACATGACATTCACGGACCGACCGATTTCGGCGGAACGGGTGGTTGAAGAGAGTGAACTGTTTAATTAGTTTGATTTTTTTCTATTATTTTTAAAATTTCAGCCATAGCTCTAATTATTTTTGAAGGCGGGAGGTTTTTTATTTCTTCAGCTACAATATTACCAAAATGATAGTGAACATTTGATTTATTATTCACGGCAATTGTCACATTAGGTATAATTTGTTCACTGACATTCACACCCTGGTTGTGGGTTTCATCTTCGCTTTCGCTGGTGTCGAATTCTTTTTGAGCATCGTGTGTACATTTCTGAGTGCATTGATGTAATTTACTCTTTTTCGTTTTAGAATATACAGTCCCTGGTGCACAAATAGTAGATACACCTGTTAAATTTGTTTTTTGTGTATCGCTGTTGCACCTATTTGTGTAGTTGCCAAACAAATCCTCTGATTCAGTTTGAGTTTCAAAAACCATAATTTAGTCTGTGCATCTGTCATTGCTGTCAAAAAGAATTAACTTATTTTTTTGTTTTTTTTTAATTTTTCGATTTCTGGGACTGACCTAAAACCATTAGACGATACTGCCACGTCTTCCATTATGAGTCAATTCTTTTTCTTGCTAAGTACGTCATAAGATGATCATAAGACATAAAATGTCATTCATGTCTAAGTCTTGAAAAAAGCGGGGGCTTCCTTACTCAAGCTCATTCAGTGACAATTGGCGGTAACAAGGAAAGTACAATACACTCATTTATTTCTGCAAAAAAGTAAGATTTACCTCCGTCCGATTTATCGAACGCTGTGTTGCTTCACCCTGCCCCGTCACACCAGTGTGATGGTTTAGAAATAATTGCACTAACTTTTATACTGTAATTCAAGCAATGTTATAGACAAGAAAACAATTTTTGAATCTTCACATGAGTATGTACGATAGGAAACGGCCTATCTTACCTCAACACTGTATAATTAAAAACTTTATGTACCTATACTGGAAACAGCTATTTTCTGGAAATCCTTCGCTGATTTAATGTTGGTTGTCCTTTATTTTACCTTATAGAGATTCTGTTTTCATTTTTTTTTATTAGAATGAAGTATCTGATTGTATTTTATAACTACTAAATTTTCTTCTTTACCATCATAAGTTGAGTCGGGTGCGGTAAGAAAAAACAAAGATGGTAAAAAGGCGAATATTAATCAGTTACATATTATACTAATTAAAAATCGCTAAGTAAAATCGATTTTAAGAAAGTAAGTTCATAATCGAATATTTTTACATCCCTAAATGAAATTGGACTTTGCATTTCGTCAAAGTCAAACAAACGTCAATTATAAATTTCAAAATAGCCAAAGAGAATACAATACTGCAAAATAGCTTTCAATTTTTACAGGTGTATTTAAGTTTCTCGTTTCTATATTTTATTAATTAAAATGTTAAGGAAAAATAGTAGCAAATATTTTAATAATGTCTTTTATATTTACCTAAACAATGGCAATTTTAGCACCAAAGCAAAAGATGTTAACTATCAATATTTACAAAGAAGTAAAATGCCGACTATGCACTTTCAAAAATCCTTGCCACGGTTACCCATCCCAGAGTTAGATAAATCTCGTGATAGATATTTGAATGCTTTGAGACCCCTATTATCGAGTGACCAATTTACAGAGGCAGTTCAAAATACAGATAAATTTGTGACTAATGAGGGGAAAGTGCTGCAAGAAAAATTAGTTTCTAAAGATAAAAATAATAAGCATACGAGCTACATATCTGAATATTGGTTTGATCTATACTTAAGAGACCGGGCAGCGTTACCTATTAATTATAATCCTTTGTTAGTCTTCCAAAATGATGTGAAACAAGAATACAATAACCAATTGATAAGAGCCACAAATTTACTTATAAGCTCAATGAGATTTGTACTTTCACTGCGAGAACAAATTCTAGAACCAGAAGTATTTCATTTACAGCCAAAAAAGAGCAATACACCTTTATTTAGAAGAGTTACTGGTTTGTTACCAGAATCTTTATCTTGGTATGTAAAGATTTTTTTTTCTAAGTCAAAATCTAATATATTTCTTAACATATCATTCTATTGGTATTTGTGATTATATTACTTTCTATATGTAATTCGTTATTATTATATATATTACTAGCCGACCTGGTGAACTTCGTATTGTTTGACATTAACAGATAGTAACAGTTTGTATGGATTAAAGCATTGTTTTTCCCATTTTCCTGGGTTTTTTTTCATATGAATCTTCTACTGATCGGTTCCGGTGTGATGCAATGAACATGCAAAATGAGGATTCCTTCATAAGAACTTTCTCCTGAAAACAATTAACACAATCAAAAAAGAATTAGCCAAATCGGGAGCCGTTCGGGAGTTATGAGCTTACCAACACATTTATCTATTCATTTTTATACCATAGGTTTTATATTATTATTACTTCTACCAGCAAATCAGAAATGTAGCAATAGATTGAGATCTGGCAAAAGTAACTCAAATTGTATTGCCTTAGAGTTGCATGTTGGTAATAAGTTGCTGTTTAGTGTTAAATTTAACCTTTGATTGTATTTATGCATTAATTATTTTGAATGAATACATTTTCATAATAAACGGAAGTTTCTTGTTAATTTTAGGTATGGTGCATATTTATTTAAAGCATTCCCTCTGGATATGAGTCAATTCAATGGATTATTTAATGCAACCAGAATACCATTACAAGGCAAAGATAGAATATTCCGAAACCAAGACTGTAATCATGTACTTGTACAACGGAATGGGAACTTCTATGTTTTTGATGTATTAGATAAAGATGGTATGGTTATGTTTGATTTTTTGTTCAGAAATTATATTTTTGAAAACAATTTTTTGACAAAACCTCCAATTTTTGCAAAAAATTCTTATTTAATAATTTGATTTCAGTCTAAGATATACCCCCTGCTGCTTGACAAGTTTTAAAAAAATGTAATTTAGATTTAAAATTGGAGCCTTTATCTCAAATAAAAGTTGTTTTTAATTGTAACAAGGTTCAAGAATTTTAGAAAAAATGTTTTGATGTTAGATCTTCTAACACCAAAACATTTTTTTAGCTTTTCCTATTTTTCTACAATATTACTTACCTTTAATGTCTAAAGATTACATACCAAAAGAGTAACTGTGTTTCAGATAAGCTTTTTTTTGAATGGCTTAAGTATTTACAATACTAAGCTTTTTAATTTACAAAACTTTGGAGTTTTTACAATACTAAGCTTTATTCTCACAGCTGAGCATTGATAGTCTTATGATTTGATTAACTAAAAAGTAAAAGGAAAGGAAAAGGATAGAAGAGAATAACTCTACTGTGCACCAAATACACTAAAAATAAAACTTAAAAACTAAGTGGTACACTAAGGCAGCCTTATCACCAAAACAGCCGTCACTTCTAGGCAACCTTATGATATGAAAATACAATCAAAGAAATAATGTTAATGTTACTTCATGTGTTTGTAAATAAAATAGATGTTTCTGGGAAATAGTCAGTGGTGGTAGGTGTATATGCTAATTCCCCAATTAAAGAGTGAGCAAGAACTTGAGCCTGTCTTTAAACTATCAATGACATTTATTTTCTTTTAATTAACATTTCAGGCAATCTTTTATCTCCTACAGAGCTGCTTGGAAATTTATCTAAAATTATAAATGATAATGCTCCAAAAGCTGAATATCCTGTGGGTGTGTTGACCACTCAAAATCGTGATTTATGGGCAAAACAGAGATCGTACTTGGAGGAGACTGGAAATTTGGAAACACTCAAACTTATAGATAGTGCAATATTTAACTTGGTGCTAGATGAGGATAGAATAGATGATAACAAACATAAAATTCTAAAACATTACTTACATGGAGATGGATTGAATAGGTAATTTGTCTTAATTAGTGTTTTTTTTTTTTTTTATGATATTGGAAGGCAAACAAGCAGACGGATTTCCTGATGGTAAGAAATTCACGCCGCCTAGAGACACCAAAGGTGATGTTAGGCCTCGAGCAAAAGTAAGTTTACCGGCTACCTTACCCTCCGAACCGGAACACGTCATGACGTTATGGCGGCAGGAATAGGTAAGGCGGTGGTACCAATCCCAACACGGGGAAATATATTTATTGTAAAGGATTGTCAAGGAATTATACATTTTCTGTTGACACCATAAATGATAATCATGTGTTGCCTTCGATAAGCTGAGATGATAAGCTTCTATCATTAGTTACTGGCAAGCTTATAATACAAAACACTATCACTAGGATATTAGTATAAATGGGATTATCTTATATTTAGGTAAATATCATAATATTGGGCTAATACTGAGTTCTAAACTCTGCTTAGGATCTTTGCCAAGTCTGGCAATAAAAGTAATGAGTTATAGATTAGGGTTATATTGATAAGTTTTATGATGTAGGGTCTTGTTATAGCATCTTAAATTGACATTATTTTTAACTGACTTCGCAAAAAAAGAGGAGGTTCTCAATTTGGCTTCTATGTATGTCCATGTAAGTATATGTTTTTCCGAGGTTTTTGAACCGATTTACGTAATTATTTTTTTGTTTGATGCGAAATAGTTTTGAATTGGTCCTATACAACATTGATTCAGATAGTCCCATTATTTTTTATTTTATGAGCAATATTTTATCTACTTTTACCTATCCCTATGTTAATTTTTATTAACATATGAGCAATAAACTAAAAAGGATTAAATAAAAATAACTATGTTAAAAAATCGACTTCAAAACTTAAAAGGAAAAAAATGATAGAGATTTAATATTTATCATATTTACACTTTTAGTAAGTACTACATACTATCCAAAACCTCGGATAATAAATAAGTTATAGTACATTTCATAATGTCATCTAGCTTGTGTGACATGAAATTACTGTCACTAGTCTCTGAAATTTAACATGAACTTAAATATATTTCTCTACTTTAGTCTACTGACTTTGTACTAGCTTTGTAATGATTTATTTAAGGTATTCCATTTTTTTAAATTTTTTTTCTGGTAAAACTTTGTAGATATTAAACTATGTTTCAGATGGTTTGATAAGTCATTCAGTCTTATCATAACTAAAGATGGTGTGTCAGGGATCAATTTTGAACATTCCTGGGGTGATGGTGTTGCAGTTTTGAGGTTTTTCGAGGATATTTATGCTGAAACTACTAAGAAACCTTTTATTAGTCCTACTAGCACACCTTCTGCTAGCAATATTACAGTGAAAAAATTAGGTGAGTATTTTTTTAATACTTTAACCGAAAGCAAGGTAAACATAATATATTGGTGTGCACACATATGGGCCAATCAGGAATCAACGAGTTGGTAGGCCTAGAGCTTAAAATATGTGGAAATTGGCTGTTCCTCCATACCAAGAAGAGCCTCAGTACTAAACAACTTAAAATTATCAAAACAAATCTGTAACATGCGATCCAGTCGATCCTGACTTCCATATTGTGCTACTCAGTAGTTTCACACAAACAACTAAAGCATATGCCTATTGGTTACTAAACAAACCATCGTTAAAATAGGAGTTTACTCATTTTACTACAACACTACGTCAACGCGATCACGGGATGCTTGTCTACGCAAACCCTTAATGAGGGGCTCCACTCCACCCCTCAACGTGAGTGCCGACCAACCAATGCACCCCCAGGATGACCCAAAACCTGGCCTCCAGATCGCAATCGAATTAACAATTATCTAGAAGTGTCTTTTTGTTAACCTATGACAGAGACAGCGTTCCGAACACTGCAAGATGTACCCAAGGTATGCCTGCTGAAGCATGGTCGCTTCGACTTATATAGGCGCATCAGCAATAAACGAACCGATAAGGAAGCACCTGTTGTTTACTTGTGGCAATGGTATGCGAACTGATAAGACTCAAGTTACTCATGCACCTGTTGTGCTAATTCCTTTGCCAACTAAACTAATGACCACCGTATCTACACCTCGCATTATATGACCTTTCGAAAGACAAGGCCTTTAGATGGGTAAGTAAATATCTTCCCAGCTGTATCCCCAAAGAGGTGAGCTAAGATATATTAAGCCACAAGTGGTTGTTATTGCCACCATATAGAGACTGTAGGATAAGTTTAATTCAAAATCTTGAGGATTATGTTATGAATAATTGACAATAAAGTATAGCAAAAAGAGAGCTAAAACCATATGTTGTAGGGATCGCTAGTATGCTCTTAGCAGGCGCCTGCTCATGCTTTAAATAATCTACGCCTGCTTGGTACAACTGATTGTCAAAGCTTTAATAGCACTTGAATGATTACAGAGTTCAATCTTGATGATGAATCAAAACATTACATAAACAAAGCCAGACAAGATTATAGTGATTGGTGTAATTCTCTAAGCATAGACTATATTTTATACGAAGGACTTAACAAAGAGGCTTGTAAGAAGTTTAAAGTGAGTCCAGACTGTATTATGCAGTTAGGATTTCAGGTATGTACCTACCCTTTTTTTTTAATTAGATATCTAGACAAATTTCACAGATTGATCTAACTACAATATTTCTCAGATTGTTCTATACAATTTGCTTACTTTGTATTACATTTTATGTTTGTAGTATAGGTGTTTGACGATATAAATACATAAAAATGCTTGGATACTGCAATAGATTTAAACACCCAGATGCAGAAAAAAAGACGTAGATGTTCACCATACAATGCCTGCCAACTACAAAGTTTAATAAAATCCTATAAACGCATCTGCGTTAAATATCTACTTTAAATAAATAAATATCCCTGGACAGGTTACACATATTGAATCTAACCCCAAAATAAGCAAATTGTATGCTTGTGTTGCGAGGGTTAGTCAACGATTTTACTGCATAGAAATACTTAAATAGAAACCACAATAAATTTGATAAACACACAGACCCGGAAATGCAGACATCTAAATGTTCATCACACAAATGCCTGTCCCTTCAGGAATCGAACCTCAGCCTCGCGGTTGGTCGGTGTAGTTAGACGTATACGCTGACCACTCAACCAATGAGTCATATAAATTTGTCTATTCTTGTTCTGAAACCAAACCTAAGCCTCATCATAAATATGTGGAGATAATGTGTATGCTGCTCCCTTGTCAATGAAAGTGGCCAATTTTTATGAAAAAATGAAATGACGTGAATGAATGAACAAATGAATTTTTGTGAAAAATATGAATTTTTAGAAGATAAATAAATTAATAAATATTAAATTACAAATTTTTAGAAAATAAATAATGTAAAAATGAAATTGCTCGTATCGGATTGTCGAAATCGTTTTTATTTTTCACATTTAAACTGTTAACTTTCATATTCTGATTGTTTAGGCAGCCTACCATCTTCTGTATGGAAAATATGTAGGTACCTACGAGTCTTGCAGTACATCGGCATTCAAACATGGAAGGACAGAAACTATGAGGCCTTGCACTGATAAAACTAAGGTATTCTTATGATATGATATTATAAATGCACATTTTTTTTTTGAATTTCATATTTTGTATTCAAGTATTTGCAAATGTTTTTAATTCTGATGTAACATTTTTCAAATATAATATGTTGTTATTAGAAACGGCACAGTTTAAAAAACAAAGCTCTTTCATTATTATCTTAGCTTTAAACCGACTTCCAAAAGAGTAGGTTATGTTCGACTTATATTTTTTTATGTATGTTAATCAATTTCTCTGACATTTCTGGACCGATTTAAAACATGCAATTTACGTACCATAGAATAATATTGCTTTTAGATTTTCTGTGATGGATTGCATTCAAACAAAAACAGACAAGAATTACGCTCCATCATGCAAGAGTGTTCCTCGTACCACTCGGAGCTCGTTAAACAAGCTGCGATGGGTCAGGGGTTCGACAGGCATTTGTTTGCACTGATGAAGATCGCCGAGGAAAACAACATGCCCCGTCCAAAGTTGTACGACTCGTATGAATATAAGTTCTTGAATAAGTCCATACTGAGTACCAGCACACTTTCGTCGCCGAGTGTACTCGCTGGAGGTTTTGGTCCGGTGGCCAGAGAAGGGTTTGGAATTGGGTGAGATTTTTTAGCTACTTTTTATGACGCCTCTGTGTTCTAGTGGGTCTTTGTTGGCGTTGACTATAATATGAGGTGCCGGGTACGACTCCCTAGTCGAGCAATGGAAAATTTTAAATTTTTTTAGAAGCAACTTTTCCCCGGATTGGATAAGTGCCTGGTTGGCGATTGGTTTGCCACCTACTTCACTGTGCAATTTAGCTCCTTTGGCTAATCACGGGTGCCCTGGTCTACTTCTTTATGGATATGGGTGTCGAAATGTTTTAATTTTCAATAACCTAAACAACGGGTGATGGGGTCGTAACATACCGATCTTCCTTCCTTACTTTCGAAAAGTAATAAAAAAGGAGATTCGAAAATTCTTGCCTTTCAATATAGGGAATATAGGCTCGTTGGGTAATAGGTATATTAGTGTACTGGAAAAATAACCACGTGGCGCGGGTTCAGTTTATAGTAAACAAGCTTATATACACGTCACCTAAAGACACCAAAAAAGTTAATGATGCATTAACAACTTGAGACCGCAATGTCAAATTTTTCCCTTAAAAACGACTACGATACAAATTGTAATACAACGGCGACCATTGATGTTAGATATTTTTTATGTGATATAGTTATGTGATAGTTCAGCGAACAAGCACACATATCTCCCGATGAAAAGAGACAACCCATCCCTATAGACACTATAAATGTTACAGGTGTGTCGCTATCTTGTGGCCGGGATTTTAGTTCTATTGTGCAAGTCTTCTGACTACCCTACCCTCTAGACAGGAACTAGACAGAGTCATTATGGCGGCGACGTAGGTAAGGCGGTGAGTCCCTACCCAGACAAGCTGCTGCACAGCACTTTACCACCAATTGTCTTGTTAGAGTTGAACTATTATTAGCTAGTGCTCTGCTCTTACGGGCTGCCTGAAAGAGAGGCAGATGGTCTATTCTACTCAGCTTAATCTGACCGACCGACACAGAGAATATGTGGGTACGCTTTTCATAATTGCTCATTTGTACGTAGTTACTACGTATTTATACAAACTTTGACCGCCTCGTTGGTCGAATGGCTAGCGTACACGCCTAACTACATTGCCCGACCGCGAGACTCGGTTTCGATTCCCGATGGGGGCAGTCATTTATGTGATGAACATTTAGATGTCTGCAGTACCGGGTCTGGGTGTTTATTAAATTTATTCTGGTGTCTAAGTATTTCTATATATTAGAATCATTTACTGATACCCATAACACAAGCATATAATTTGCTTACTTTGGGGTTAGATTCAATTCGTGTAACTTGTAAAAAAAAATTGCTCATAATATTTAAAACGTGAATGGTAGGCTACTCGGTTTGCTTCTTTTAATAGAGGCCCTAAAGTATAAATATTTGTTTGACAGATACTCTGCATTCCCCGACAAACTTGGCGCAGCAGTGGCGAGCTACAAATCTCACAATGACAGCACTCAATTCGTCGAAGCTTTACACAAATCGTTTGTGGACATAACTCAAATATTGGCTTGTTAACATACTTAATATTATATCGTCAAATATCAAATGTGGTTAACTCCGTATATTTTAAACATTTGTGTTAAAGTTACATTGTTTGCTTACGTTATAACGCAGCTATGTTATAACAGGTAATACATTTTTTGTGATAATTGGTACGGTAGTTATTGTTGAAGAGTAACATAGGCAACTTTTATCCCAATATCTAAACGGGCTACTGTGAGAAAGCTAAATTACTTAAACACGGGCGTAGGTGCGAGGAAAATCTGATTATTTATTGTATACGAATTATGTACTGTAATTCAAGAATGACTAAATTGACTCTTAAACAGTATTAATACTATATTGACTCTTAAACAGAATCTTTGTGTCCTAGCTATCTAGCCTCTGTGATCTAAAGATCTGTTTTTGGCATCGACTAATGACGTCGGATAACTGAAAATGTGTTTTTTTTAAAGAAAACGTCTGGCATTGGATAAGTGTCCGGTTAGCGATAGTTTTGCATCTGTCACATTGTGGCACTAAAGCACTGGCTAACCGCGGGTGCCCTGGTTGTATCTTTGTTTACTTCTTTGGGAATACTGGCATAAAAACATTTAATTAAATTTTAATCGAATTTATATGTTTCCGCGTTTTGAGTTTTTATGGAGATGGCCATATTTGAAATTTAGCTACAAATCTGCCGGTATGTAATTTGCACAACAAAAACAAATAACTATTTTTATGACTCTATTAAAAGTTTGCTTTAACTTTATACACTTGTTGCTCAAATGTTCAGTAAGTAGTGTTTTGTGTACATTGTAGTCAATAGTGTATACACTAAAAATTTTATACCACAATGCTCACGTGATAAAATACTTTTGTTGCTCTGCTCAAGGTGGTTATTTTCAGGCTAGTATGGAAAATAAAGTTACGGGCTTTCCGGCTTAATTGTAGCCTTAATTACAATAATCTAAGGCTTTTTTATGTTGCTGTCCTAGGCTATTATTACTTTGTGTAGCGAAGGTAAAACTTATTTTGTTTTTGTTGGGCTAATAACAGGCCAAGAGGTTTTAGCCTCAATTATTCTGAGTGTGATATTTATGAGTATCGCAATATACTAGTTATATATTAATCATTGCTCATCCTTGGTCTGATACATGCATAAATAACAAGTCTCTGTTACATTTTTATTTAGTTAAGTTTACATTATATTCCACCTAGTGTTGTATTCAGTGTACCCCCTCTCTTCTATTCACGTGTGACGCAATGTATGGATGACCATTGAATAAGAGATAAAACCGAGTCATCGAAACACATGATCTACAATCAATAAACAGCAATAAAAACATTTAAAATAAATCGAAACTCTTTATTGAATATGTTAGACAACTTAGAAATCGCCTAAGTTGAAATTATACGCCCCACTACTTAACCACTTTATTAATTTTTTTCGAGAATATGCAGATAGATCAACTGGTCGCATTGTGTCGCTCTCAGCGCTTTTTATAATAAATCTGTCATATTGTTTGGAACAAGACGTCCGCTCCGTCTCGCGCTCAGACAATAACTAAACTGGTTGGACAACAAATCCGAAGAAGTTCTTTTGAATGCAATAGGTAACTGAATGCCCAATTATTACAGAAGGGTTTTGCATGCATGCTCTAAGATATACTCGCATACGTAAATGAGATGGTGGCGCGCGTCATTTCAAATTAGTCGATTTATAAGAAAGAATTGACACCTGATTTAATAACTAAAATAGCTTTCATTAAATTGAACTCTGCGAGATTATCCCGTAATACACTGCCCTTTCCGACGATATGTCCTGTCTTTGTCTTATGTGCATGGGTAAAAAAGGTAAGATAGATATTTTGAATGTTTTTCAAAATTGAAGCGACACTTGGAAAATTCAAATTACGAATGTTGTTCTCGGTATCAAAAGCTAAATCGAGGAAAGGAATTTTCGGACCTGGATATTCGTCTCAACATAGCAGTTTCGATTTAATTTAAATTTCGACCAATCTTGCTTGACAAGAATCGGCCTTTTTTGTACGATGTATGGCAGTTGAAAAGATCGTAAATAAAAAATGTTGTATAAGAGAAATGTAAGCATTTATTTATATTTTTTAAATTACATATACACTTTTAAAATAGCACTTTACTGCCTTAAATGTGCCTTGACGCTTAAGCTGTTCTATCACAATTTAAATCTAGCTAGTAAGTAATTTTAGGCAAATCATTTATAAGATGCATTTATGTCGTTAAAAATATTTTGTAATTAAATTTTATAAAATAAAACTTTTATTCAAATTACTTTGATTTTTTATTGACTTATCTTAATCTGTGCTTATATAATATTGCAGTGGAAAAACAAGTAAGTATACCTACTCATTTTTTTCGTTTTATGTTCTGTGTTATTTTCTATAATTGCCGGCCTGATATTTTCTCTGATCTATACCACCATCGATGTAGGTGCGTCCTCGTTTTATGCCAGTTATGCAAATCTCCCGGCTACATGAAGCTGTCATTATGATGGCAGGTGTAGGTAAAGCGGTGGATCTCTACCCGGACGAGTTACATCACGAGACCTGTGACGGCACTCGACCACCTGTGGCCTTGTTGGTAGTGACTCATTCAAGTTGTGGTTGTGTCTTACGAGCTGCTAGCCAGGAAGGCAGATGGTTTATTCTACACAGTTTTTTTACTTCATGGAAACGAGAATGGGGTTTGTCGAAAAAATAAAATCGAGGTAGGATAAATGCGACCGAAATTTTATTTAAATTGTAAGGTCATCAGAAGCATTGGAATGGGTATTAGGTGCATTATCTAACTGTTAAAACAAATTGTTGGTACAACTAATAATAGAGCTCAAAGATATGAGACGTAACCCTGGAATGCCTATTGGTAAAGAGGTTGGACTCGTTAGATTCGCCTCAACTAGATCTATTCAAATTTTCTGATAATGAGGACTTGATGACAAGGACCTGATGAAAGAACTGGGAGGTGGTTGATGGATCATAGTTTAAAAGTTACGGTAATATGTTTTGTAATCGTTGCAGTTTATTTAAAGCACATCAAAAGGAGAGGTGTTGTAAGTTAGATGTGTGAGTGTGTAGGTGTCTGGCATTATAACTTTTGAAGAGATGGACCGTTTGTTGGAACGTTTTTTCTTTCGCATCAGAAGCAAAGATCCGCATCTTTTTACTGAGTGGCTGTGTTCCGGTCATCACACATAGCGTAACAAGACTCCTTGTCAGATCCAAGTGAAATAAATATGTTCTGTTGTCGGGGGTTCATTTATTTTTGAATTGAAAACTTCTTTGGCGGCGTTGCGCACTTTTTTTTGGAATGGAATTTTAAACTCGCGTCAGATCGAAAGACCGCGTAGGGCGCATGAGCGAATAAAACGGGGCAGGGCGCCTGCGCGCCCTCTTAAATTAAAAAGTAGATTCATTGCTGTTTTTGTACTGCTTAGATATTTCCGAAGAGTATAGGATTCGCAATGGATAAAACGCCGCAATATACCTACCATTACGTTTTCACAATACAACATGATAGCAGATACGTATAATATCAACAGATATTGCTCCATTTGTTCCATCTTGAAAATAAGCTTTATGTGTAGACGAGCAATGCTTGTTATACAGATAATATGACGACGCTCCTAGCCGTCACGTAGTCTTACTTAAGCGAGTTTTTGTTAAACCAAACGCAGGTTATCGATATGAAATATTTGTGCATAAATGATGGTACTTCCATACTGATAATTAAAACAATTCGTGCAAAATTATTCCCTAAACATTCCAAAATATCAAAAATGCACAACGTTAATATTCAAGTTTTCACTTCTGCCGACACTTCCGGAGTGCAACCCGTCCTTTTTTAATCTTAATCTTAATTAATAAAAAAATTAAAAAAAAGCTTGAAAGATCAGCCATTATAACTGGAGATCCCTGGCCCCTGGTCATTCCAAAAGGATTGGGAACCTTAGCCTCATGAATGCGAAACACTAGTATGAGTAGATAATGTGATTCATGATTGTCATTAAATGGAATCAAAATATGACTGATGAGTGATGACTCAGTTTTTAGGAAGTTGATATGATAGCTAAGGTGACAAGAAATTCCGATTGCCAAATTATACATCCTTTTCCTTTTCAATCTCACCTGTAAGAATATTTCGCGGACACGTATTTATTTCGTTACTCAACATCCCATAATTCATGGACAATAAATATGTCTGGGTTTTTCGTGCAATCCACTCTATCTTCTATCCTGTATTTAAAGCGTCAATCAGATAAATGGGTATATAAGTAACGTTACTTTTAAACCTCGATTCATGCAATGTTTGGAAGTTGGAATCGATTATGTCATAGAGTAACTACTCTTGAACACAATACTGGCGAATTATTAACGTTTAGTTAGTTGTATCTACCTAAACAATAAATCATTTTATCAGATTCGTTGAATTTATTTGTTACTAAATTACCTAATAGTAGGTACATACCTATGTATATATGTAAACTAAATGTTAATAATTCTGTGTTCAAAAGAAGGTACCCAAAATGACATCATATACGATTCCAATTCGCATGATATTGAGATTAAAGAGTAGGTAACAAAACCAACATAACCCTACAAATTCATCTTTTAAAATACCGTTGCAGTGACTGAACACACTAAACTGCGGACTGCCTTTGATCTGTTTTATTTGTAGATCGAATTGATGAAGCAATCGATATCTGTATATTCAGATAGGTTTGAATTACGTATGATAACAATTCATGTTACAAATATCTTATCATTACAGGCCATTAGGTTCCTCTTGAATCTGAATTTTCTACAATTTAGAATAAGATACTGGATATTTGGTAGGTAATTTTAGGTACCCTACTCTTCAACACAATATTAGCGAATTATCAACATTTCCTTAATAATAAACAATTATTTTATAGGGTTTGTTTAATTTTTTTTACCATACCTTATGTTAATAATCCGCTAGCCGAGTAGGTATGTAGGTCGGTATACCTAAAATGACATCCAATTTGCATGATATTGATATTCAAGAATAACCCTACTGTTGTGTTCTTTGCCTATACCTATCACGTCAATGTCACTATCGTGTTTCGTTATGGAGCTAGAGATACCGGTAAAAGCCCGTAATTTTGGTAGGTACCATGTTATATGACGCTCGTAAAACATACAAATTATTTAGTAATATCCTGCTTATGTAAGTGTAAGCAAATATTACGCGCGTAAATATAACCAATATTTGCTTTACTTGCTTTTATGGGCAGTAAAGCTAGTGATGTGACTACGCAAGAATTTATTATTAGTAGATAGGTACCTACCTAATTTTAAGTTTCTGAGCATTCGTTCATAAATGCGATTTCAATGGCCATGGCTTTAATTTTTACTACTCGACTGTTTATAGAAACATGAAATTGTAATGTGTAGGTAAGTTCATTTCTTTGACAATCTAGATTTAAAACAATTATACTTTCCTACATCAGGTAACGGTTTCAGAAAAAAAATAAAACACTACTGACACTAGTAGGTAATGATTACCTACTCATTAGTTTATGGACCAAAGAACTGAAACATGGGGATTTTGGTATATATATTTGGTCAAAGTTTGCTGGGTTGACCTGCAGTAGTAGATTATATATGGTTGCCGTAATTAATATAGACCTATACCTATGCCGTAAAAATAAATCGAAATATCTAGGAAACTCTAAATTCCACTCGAAAGAAGCAACTTTACCACTAAATCGAAATGTGTAAATACTTAGCAAAAATATATTTCAAATTTTTAGTAAGCGACGCAAAACGAGGTGTGTGTGTGTGGCACCGAAGCTCTTCAGCGGATGGACGGCTATAGTTTATGGATTTCTGTCCAAGCATCCAAGGGTCTTGAGCTCATTAATTGTAAGCATCGGAATGGATATAAGACGCACTACGGGTTTTTTATTCATTTTTGAACCTAAATGAGACCAAATAGCTACACACTAACGAATGCTGGTAGACTGAGCTGCTCTGATGATAGAGCTCGATGATAGAAGACGTAACCCTGGAATGCCAACTAGTAAACCCATCGAGTTTAGACTCGTTAGATTCGCCTTAACTATATCTATTCATATTTTCTACATGACGAGGACTTGATGACAAGGACCTGATGAAGGAACTAGGAGGTGGCTGATGGATCATAATTTAAATGTTATGGCATTATGTTTTTTTAAATATTTGCATTATCTAAAGCAAATAAAAGAGGGGTTTAAGTGAGCTTGTGTGTCTGTCTTTGGCATCATAACTTTTGAATGAATGGACAGATTACGATGCGATGATTTTTTGTTTTAAAGCTGATGTGATCGAGATGATTCTTGGCTATAGTACATAAATGTGTCTAGAAGGAATTAAGACACAACGCGATTTGTCAAAATCGGTTTAGTATTCGTTTTCAATGAAACGCACCGGTAGGTATTTGTTTAGATAACAGTGTTTTTGAAGTTCAATCTTCCGTATTTTTGGCTTACTTTTCTATAGTAAAAATATATTTGATGGTGATTTTACTTGCATGTGGTACCTAGCTACGAGAAGATACAGTACCAGCCTAAATATCTAATTTGTCTTTGGAATCGCGACCAGCCATCTTTGAGCATTTTAATGATCTAGGTAAACAAGCTATAGACGGTATCAACTAGCTATAAATCGAAAGCGAATTGGCAAACTGCCTAGCTACCTACTTACTATTTTTGATTATACTTTCGTGTGATTTTATAACTTGCATGTTTTTGTACCATCGCCTTATTTATACCAAGCATGCGTGAATGCTAATCATTTTGGGTTTCGGTACATAGGTTAGGATCTATGACCCTTGTAAAGTTACCTACTTTCGTAAGAAGCCTAACATTGTAGCCTCAGGTGCAACACACTGTTAAAATCTTTGGTGTATTAATTACATACAATCAAGCCTGCTTGTATGCACCTATATATTTAATTTAAAAAAATATGGAAGAGAACTAATTAGATATACCTACTTAGATGGTAAAACCCTAATTAAAATAACTAATTTAATTAAATACGGTCTAACTGATAAAATATTTGCACACCACAAGTTGGTAGAATATGTAAAAACGCTTAAATAATTTTGTAACATCTATGTAAAACTCATATTCCGCAAATACATTTTTTTTTCTTTCTTCTGAAATGATGATATTACCTATACTCAAACACGTTACCGTTAGCAGTTAGGCATTGATTTGTTGATCTTAATGTTTTTGGTTATTTTTGTAAGTATATATCTATTTATCACACAAAATCGTCAACTCTTCTGAATAACAGAAAAATTTTCTGCATTGAAGGATAATGCTGTTTGGACCAAACACCCTTGCATTTGTGCCTGTGATAAAAATAAAAGGATGAACTTTATCCAGCGATGAATGTTATCGATTTTCATGTACCCATCGTACAGAGAGTTATTCATAGTCATGCAAATTTGAAAATTTAAAAATTTCGCTGTCATAGAAGGTAAAATATATTTTTAATTTTTTGTGTTGAAATAATAGGAGCATTGATAATCTAAGTGTTATGTCACTCATGATAAATTAGAAAATATTTGATTTCACATAAACCATAGTCATGTGAAGTACATAATGACATGTACTGGGTTCATATAATCTACTACCAGAATTACCACTGTTTTCCAGAATTTAATGATAAGTTACCTTCAATTAAAAGCTATATAAATATAATTGACTACCTCGTTGGTCGAGTGGATAGCGTACACGCCTAACTGCATCGATGAACTGCGAGGCTCGGGTTCGATTCCCGACGGGAGCAGGCATTTGGGTGATGAACATTTAGATGTCTGCATTTCTGGGTCTGGGTGTTTATCAAATGTATTCTGGTGTCTATTTAAGTACTAAATAGATACCTAATTATATGCTTGTGTTATGCGTGACTAACACCCATAACACAAGCATATAATTTGCTTACTTTGGGGTTAGATTCAATTTTTGTAACATGTTCAGGAATGTTTATTATTATTTATTGAAGTGAAACTTCTTTATCGGTGTTGGGAAAAAAATAGTGTAACATTTTATCGTTACGCGTCACATTTTTCCGTTACGCGCCATCTTTTTCTTATCGCTACCACACGTGATTCGATGTATACTTTCTCCAGCGGAGTAGAGATTGGCAATAAACTTTATTTAACCAATTTCTGTAAAATTGCATATAGTAAATTATTTTTTGAAAAATAACGTCATAAAGAAGTTTCACTTCTTGCGAGTGTACGTTAGTACACGTACACATTTTTTTTATTATTATTATTAAATCAATGATGCCAAAATGTGCTGTTTTAAAAACAAAGATGGGATATTTTAGGTAACGACATACTATTGACCATGTTCTGAATACGTCCACCTTTACCGCTGCCGCTAACCGCTACTGAGGTTACGTGGCGTGTACAACGCTTCCGATCCCCGCTTGCCGCTCTAGACCGAAAGTCGTGACCAGGCCGTAAACGGTCACCACCGGTCACGGCGACGAAGATCTTTCTTGCTCCCGGTACATAACGCCGAGCGACGAGCCTCTACTCTTCCATCAAGTCCACCCAGTAACCAAAACGCAGCACCAAATCGAGATCCGGTCTCCCGGGAGACAGCCTTTGTTGCTGGCGTTGTAGAGAACAGTCCTATCCATTTCAATAATAAAATCTCGGGCTGAGCACTTTGATCGGCCAAAAATAGTCCAGTGAAGTTGTAAAAACCGCGAGGTTACCAACATATTAGCCATTTTAAAAAAAGAAACACTACAGCAAAACCGAATGAAAATACATTTTAGTGCCTTTTTTTAGAACGTGCAGCTTGGAATCTGTTTCGTTGTGTTCACTGTTCAGTGACTTTAACTCAAAAATATTTAACTTCGGTTTTAGATATCTAGTGTAATGTGATTGGTCTTTATATTACTACTTAATAATAATTCTAATGAATACATTTAATTTATGAAAAGAAGTTATTTTTTGTTAATAGAAACTACGAAAATTAAAACGGTATCAATAGTTCTTAAAGCATTAAAGCGACGTATTATCTATGCATAAGCTTTATTTTTATTGTAAAAAAGTCAGTTTACAATCACGAAAACTAAAACAAAGCAACATGAAACTGCTTAATAAAAAAAATTGCTGCCAGGACTATGAATACTGTATTTCAGATTCTTGTGTGTGTTCCGTTCCAACTTACGAAGTCTTTAGTCGGATACTCAACAATTAAATATTGTTGTATAATCAATTATCGTATTAAAAACACTGAGTATCTACGAGAAAAGATAATAATAATACCATTAAATACTAAATCTACATTCACTTTTTTATAAATAGAAAATTGAATAGTTACTTAATAATGTTTTTACGTTTGTTATGCTAGAAAGGAATAACACACAGGACATTGTGGATTGCTAAATGTCAAAGTTCATTGTAGTGATTGTGAGAGTGCACTGTGTAGTGTTCGAGTATAAAATTTTAGTATTCGTAATTTTGATAAATTTAAGCAATGAAAAAGAAATAGGAATGATTTATGATACCGGTATGCAATGTATACTTTTATAAGCCAAGTAAGTATCTCGTATAAGCTTATTTCTAGAAATAATATGAAGAAAACTAATTTAATTTGTGGCGTAGAATATATATACTAAATGCATGAATGTTTTAGCTAATTACTAGCTATTCGTACCCAATAACTTAAATATAATTGTAAAATTCGAGCTGATGATGTATCCAAAATAAAACTCAGCTATGGATTTATATTTTTTATTTTCATCTTTTAGTTAACTGATTAGTATTTTAAAAATATTTTAAAACAAATTATTTAGGCTTAGTTAATGAAACAGTTGGGTAAATGATAAGGTATCCTTATTTTCTGTAGTTTATTTGGCAATTTAACAGTTTTAAATGAAGTAGGTACATATTTTATAAAATAATTGTAGTGCCTGCTATTTATTTTAATAAACTAAAATATAAATCTATAATGCTATTGTTAAATAAAACAATTTAAATGTTTATTTCTAAAAGTAAATTACCAGTTTGAACGGGTATGTGGATCACAAAACTAACTCATTTAACTGTAACATTTAGAAAAGAAATATAAAGGACTTTATTTATTTAAGTCCAGGGAGTCTTGACAGTTTAAAAAATACTTGTTAATATTGTTTATATGGTTTCCATTAAAAATTCTAAATTATTATATAGATTTTTTTGATTATTTGTTGATATCATATAGTAAAAAAGCTAAGAAATGGTAGTGTAAATTATTGGGTTTATATTAATGAATGCTACCATATTTTTTTATTCACAACCTTTTTGTTTGCATTCAATATGCCTTTACCTTAATTATTTTTTAGAAAATATGCATTTTTTTTTAATTTTAAGAAACTTCTAAGTTGCAAGTTTTGTTTATTTATAAAACTAATGCAATGTAGTTTCAAGTATTGTCTATAATTTTTAGAAGTAAAAAATTTAATTGTTTTTAAGTTAGTTGAGTTTTAAAAACACTTATAATTGTATATGTTGTACACAATGAGACCTGTCAATAAAAATAACTTTGTTAATTAAAACCGACTTCAACACTCAAAAGTAAAAAATAATAAAGATTTAATATTAAGTAATTATACACCCTGACTTTTTAATCACCATCCAAATTTTAATATGTTGATCTTAAGTGAAAATAATTAAATACATGTTATTTCTTTTAGTATCCCTCAATACTAAATATTAAGATATGACATCGCAAATATTGATGTTTATGGGCAGCGCGCGTTCCGTACCTACGCGCTGAGTGCTCTGGCATGCTAGATAGCTACCTGCTAGGTATACCAATTTTTTTTTCATAAATGGACTTATCTATAGAATATTTGGAGTAAAGTAAGTAAACCTGTAACCTTAGTAAACCTGTAATATCTTAGTAATAACATTTAGCTGTGGATTTTGTTAATAAATAAATAAATACTTTATGCCCAGAAAAAATTTGGATGGTGATAAAAAAATCTTGCTGTATATTACCCATTACATATATATGCCATTTACCAAGAGGTTTGAAGTCGGTGCCAAGCCTTAAATTAATAATTATGCTATAAGTAAGTATTAAATTGAATTGGCGCCGATGGATGGCAAACAATAGTTTATTTCTGACATGATTAAATTTTATAAAAATAAACATCTGAATAGGTGAAAATAGGTAAAAAATTATCATAAAAAAAACGAATGGGCCTATCTGACTCAATTTTTTTTGGGACCAATTCGAAACTAATCCGCATCAAACAAACAAGTATTATGTAAATCGGTTTAGAAACAACTGAGAAATCAGTGTATGTATACATAAAAAAAATACACCGGCCGAACGTCCTCGTTTTTTTTAACTCTGTTAAAAAATATACATACATAACTTCACATAAATTCCCTTGTTGCAGTAGGCAGATTGTATAGAATGAATGAATGAATACACTTTATTATGCATCAAAATTTACAAAATAATACACACTCTTTCACTTATAATAGTATTTAACTTAGATGCACAAAGGCGGTCTTATCTCTTCAAAGCGATTTGGTATAGAGTACCAAATGTCACAGTCCGTTCAGACCTACCTAGCTTTCTCCACATTTGTTACTCTATTCATATAAACAATTGGGTTTCAGAGTCATTTAACACCACCTTTGTATAACACCCCAGCAATTTGGTCCAGTAAAATATATAATAATCAGTTTTAATTATATTTTTATACATATTTGTTCCTTAGGCCAATATTGGAAAAATGAGTATTTTTTTATTTTTTGTAAATGCCTCATGTCATAAAATAAGAACCACTGATAAATAACAATATTTTGTGCTTTTTTTTTAAATAAATGTCAAACAATCGCCTCTGTGGTCTAGCGGTCCGGGTGTTGGACTTGACTGCATGAGGTCCCGGGTTTGAATCCCAGGTCGGCCAACAAAAAGAAAATTGGATTTTTCCAATTTTCTAATTAAAAAAAAAGTTGATCGGGATTGGAAATGTGCCCGGTTGGCGATAGGCTTGCCACCTAACACATTGTGGGACTTAGTGTCTTTGGCTAGTCGTGGGTGCCTCTGCCTACCTCTTCGGGGATATGGGCGTGAAGATACTTTTTAAATGTCAAACACTCACAAAATGGAACCCTTATAGCTTCAGCATATTCATCTGTCCATTCTACCGTATGTCGCTCTCACTTATTACCAAAGTATTAGGACTTTTATTATGATAATGGAAGGCAAACAAGCTGACGGATTTCGTGATGGTAAGAAATTCACGACGCCTAGAGACACCAAAGGTGATAATGTTGCGCTGCCAACCTGAGGCCGGGATGTTAGGCGTTAAGTAAGTTTACCGGCTACCTTACCCTCCAACCGGAACAAGTCAACGGCAAACATTGGACGTTATGGCGGCAGGAATAGGTAAGGCGGTGGTACCGATCGGGGTAAGTCGCTGCGTAAATATACCACCTTGTAGGATATCACGGTGTTAGTGACGGTAAGCCTATGCTCGCCTTTTACGAGCTGCCTGGCAGGAAGGCAGGTAGGTGGTCTATTCTGCAAAGGAGCCCGGATCGAAAAGAGGTATAATTAATTAACTTATTATACGACAATCCGCCTTGATGTGCTCAACGCCAAATATCATCTTAATGACCTCACATTCACTTGAGGTTAAAAAACGATAGCAGATTGTTTTGCTCTTCTTCTTTTTAGTTTATGGCGTGGGCGTTAGTCTAGTTTTAATTTGATCAAATTACCTGATTAAGCAAAATCAGGCTTAAATTATTCAAAATAAGTCATCATAGGAAATCATGTCAGTATCTGAGTTCCCGCATCGCAGTCGCGTACTTTTGCAAAGCGTCATATTCACAATATGGAAGGGTCAAAAGTGGTCAATGTTGGTGGCATTTTGTAGATTTTTTTTTCAGTTAAAGAAATATAGATGAAAAAGTTAATGGTTAGTTAGTGTTTTCTCGTTGCTGCCAAATCTCACTAGACGAGCTTGAGTAAAGAGGCTACCACTTTGCCCAAGACATTGAGAAGACTATATCATATGACGTTACAAACTGAAAACATTAATCCAATCAAAAACATTTTATAAAAAAATATTGTCGAGGCAATATGTCTGGCCCTATCAAAAAGTTATTAGATAAGAGGGTGGTTAAATATTTTTTTGTATCACACTGATTTATCTAGTTTAAGATATTATGCATAAAATAAAAAGACCTATGTAGGTACGAAACCCGAAATTATAAATGCAATAATAATAATAATGTCTTCGGGATACCTATGTCCCCCTACTGGGCCGAAATCAATCGAAACATGGTATATTAACATACTGTGTATATTATAAGATGACTTGGCAAACGAGCAAACGGGCTTCCTTATAGCAAGTGGTCACAGTTGCCCATAAATATAAAAGGAGTCATCAGAGGCGGATTAAATAAATATAGAGAGCACCCTAGGCATACCTACACCTCGTTGGCGCCCCTCTGTTAGTGATAACTAGGCAGACCAGGACACGTGTATTTAGGCGTCAATGAAATATGTGATGAGAGTGAAGAAAGCAAGAAGGACAGAAAGAACACAGAAATCCATGATGTCCCTGAGGAATCAGATCTGACTGTGTATTTTGACATAAATATTAATTTTGTTATTGTTTTTTTCTTTGTTCAAAAACTTCCGCGCGCGCCTCTGTAATCTCTCGCCCCTAGGCTTTTTTTTTTTGGATTACTAATGTGTTGCCAACCTCGCGGTTTTTACAACTTCACCGGGCTCCTACT
>NJDD01000154.1:80257-102594 GCA_002245505.1 Calephelis nemesis
ACGATTTTAAACCCATTACAATAAAAAAAACTAATTTTCAAGAGTTTTGCATGCTAAGTTCACGAGGGTCTCCTACTTTGCCTTAAGGATAATACGCCTCTGGAAGTCATCGTATTGATGATTCTTGTAGAAGACATATTAACATGCCTCAAATATACCCATGTTATAGTTTTTGGGGAAAACATTTAGTGAGTGTAGGTACTTCAGTTTGGTAGTATGGGTTAGATAATGTCGGCTTAACCTCACTGAACACCATGTATCAAGGTTACTTCTTAAATGTGGTGATGAAAGATGTTGGTAAAATTAGATTGAAAGTTCTTCGGAACACTCCCCAAAGTAGAGTTCATAGACACAGTGCTTCTATGTCTGTTCTTACAGAAAATAGTTGGAGATGTCTTGTGAAGTTGGAGTCACTGACCATTCGTTAGGTTAGTCGTTAGATCCGGTTGAGAGTAAGAACTTGATATTGGTATGCTCAGCTCCACAATACTCCATTTGTGGGTTGACTTGGGCATTGTAGAGCCTATACCTTGACGTGAAGTACTGTATCCCCGAAGAGGTAGGCAGAGGCACAACCCACGATTTATTAGGCCGCAAACCTATTGCCAACCGGACACATCCAATCCCAAGCAACATTTTTTTTATAATTAGAAAAAAACTAATTTTCTTTTTGTTGCCCGACCTGGGATTCGAACCCGGGACATCATGCAGTCAAGTCCAACACCTGAACTGCTAGACCACAGAGGCGATAGAAGATAGAATAGTATATCTAAATACGTGTTTTTTAGCCTAATATGTATATTTAAATAATTTTCTTATTTTTGAATGTGTAAACCCACTTATTTTGTAGGGATAGTTTGGAAGAGTGAGTATAATGACATTAGCATTGCCATCCACATGGAAATATGCTTGATAAAAAATTAAAATCTTCTTTCTTTAAGTTTTGGCCTTCACGTTAGTATTTTGCTATTAGTCAAGTAGAAATTTGCATCAAATTTTAATCAATTATAATAATTAGTCATCAGTCATAAGTCGTCAGTAAGTCATGTCAGGCTCTTGAGTAAAGCGGCGGCCTCATTACACAAGCTAATGTATGGAGATTTGGCGGCAGCGAGGAAATACATGATACGCTAATTTCTTCATGATTATTTCACTGAACAAAATTATACAAAATGCCACCAAAATTGACTAATTTCACTCAATATCAACACGAAATTCAATAATTATGAAAAAACTTCGACCATCTTTTCTCTCGATGGCGCCAAAACTCAATTAAAATCTTTAAAACGTTAATCAATTTACTGTCATCAATTTATTGTCTAGCAATATATCGCCTACACAGTAGTACACTGCGATTTAAGGTCATACTGTGATATTTTATTGGAATAGTCGAGAAATTTTCCCCGTGTTGGTCCGGGCTCCTTTGCAGAATAGACCATCTGCCTTCCTGCAAGGCAGCTCGTAAAAGGCGAGCATAGGCTTACCGTCACTAACACCGTGACATCCTACTGGGTGGTAGAGTTTCGCAGCGACTCGCGCGGATTGGTACCACCGCCTTACCTATTCCTGCCACCATAACGTCAAATGCTTGCCGTTGACGTGTATCGGTTTTGAGGGTAGGGTAGGCGGTAAACTTACTTTTACTAGAGGCCTAACATCACGGCCTCAGGTTGGCAGCGCACCATTACCACCTTTGGTGTCTCTAGGCGTCGTGAATTTCTTACAATCAGGAAATCCGTCTGCTTGTTTGTCTTCTATTATAATACAAAGAAAAATAACTTTTTAAAAACGAAATACATCCAACTTACCGTTCGGCTAGAGATTGGCGCGTTTAAACGAACATGTCAATTTTTTTTTGTATTTGCGATTACAATGTTTGTACCTATATCTGCTTATGAATGTGCGATTCTTCACTTTACGTAATAAAATCTTCATTATGTAATCAAAACTTCGCTTTATGTAATTAATATGCTTGTTACCTATAATATGCTTGTTTGACACCAACTCGAAATTACTTAGGTATTCATTACATTAGTTTAGAACTTAGTTATAGTTATTAACCCGCCTCGTTGGTCGAGTGTTTAGCTTACACGCCTAACTATACCGATCAACCTTGAGGCTCGGGTTCGATTCCCGACGGGGGCAGGCATTTGTGTGATGAAAATTTAGATGTCTGCATTTTCAGGTCTGTGTGTTTATTAATTTTATTCTGTTATCTATTTAAGTAATTCTTTGTATTAGTATCGTTGACTAATACCCCTACCACAAGCATATAATTTGCTTACTTTGGGGTTAAGATTCAATTTGTGTAATTTGTCCAGAGAATTTAAAGATGTTAGGGATGTTAATATTAAGGTTATTATTTTTTTATTGCTTTCTTTTCTGTTTTTGTATATTTAAACTTTACTCGCTTTCTACGTATACTAACCTGTCACACAGTAATCTGTATTCTGTAGTAATCCTATACATAATTCCATTTTATTTTCTGCTTAATACGGGTCATTTTTTTTCGTCAATCAGCATCTTTATATTAATTAATACGTGAAGCAAAAATTTTGGACCCTGACTTGAAACCTTTTTACAAAAATTACGGGACGCAGGAACATAAAATTTGACACACTTACGGTTTATGTGAAGGAGAAGTGCAGAACGCTAATATTTTTTTTAATATTGCTTATAAAGTACATTAAATCGATAAGTAAAACATTACCCAAACTATCATGCATTTGACACTAACAAACAAACATTTTGATGATAACGATAAAAGATCACAGATGTAGTAGAAGTACTTGGTCTTGAGAAATAAAGATGGGCTTCTTACCAACAAGATATTAAAATTTATTATGGTCGAATTGCGATTAACGGGCGACCACTAGTATTATTAATGTCTGTACATAACATGATACAGTAAGTACACATGTTTGTTAAAATTTAACAAAAACAAAATTAAAATACTAATCTCTTAATAATAAATAGGTATATTTATTTACACATGATACGAAATATTAGCGCTATCTGTTACTGCGTAAATAGAGGAAAAACCTGCCACAATTTTTGCATCATTTCAAAAAATAGGACATTTTTACATGCCGAGGTTATCTTTCGATATATCGGGATAGACTACCAGCAAAATAACGGTACCGTTCAGCATCTTTATATTAAACCGTTTTGGTCAGGTATACATAATCTATTAAAAAATAGCACAATGGGTACACTGCCTATCAATCACCATATGCTTTACCCTAAGTGTTGAAATTTTTTTAATCGAATTAAACATAAAAAAACTTTTCTTTTTCTTGTTCGTTTAAAAATTTATTACAGAACAAACACCCTAACAAAATATATTAACTAAGTATTAATTAATCTATTAACCTTTTATTAAATTATATAGGTAGTACACCCATTTTGTGATTATCAAGTAGTATCATTCCTTAAATTAGTGAGAATTAACTACTTATTGCTTTTCTTATAAGTGCCTTTTGCGTGATATAAAATTCGCCACTTAGAAGTATGGACTAACACAAAAGTTTTGTATTCATTCATCATCTCCATTAGGAAGATTAAGGATAGGACATATAGGATATATATGTAGATTAGGATGAGGATAGTAGTAATATTCTAATGTTAACCAGTATTATTTTTATTAACATAACTTTCCTTTTTCAGGTACTTTTTTGGAAAAGCTAGTAATAATCATTGAAAAATGTTGATAAAAGAATACAGGATACCGTTACCACTCACAGTGGAAGAATATCGTATTGCCCAACTGTATATGATAGCTAAAAAAAGTCGAGAAGAAAGTTCTGGTGAAGGCAGTGGTGTAGAAATTTTAGTCAATGAACCATACACAGATGGACCTGGTGGTAAGGGTCAATACACTCAGAAAATTTACCATGTTGGGCAACATTTGCCAGGTTGGTTTAAAAGCTTGTTACCAAAATCGGCTTTGACTGTCTCAGAAGAAGCATGGAATGCTTATCCCTATACTAAAACTAGATACACTTGTCCATTTGTTGAAAAATTTTCCTTAGAAATAGAAACATATTACTTTTCTGATAATGGCCACCAGGATAATGTATTCAAACTAACAGGAAGTGACTTAAAAAACAGAGTAGTTGATGTCATAGATGTAGTTAAGGATCAACTGTATGGGGCAGATTATGTGAGGGAAGAAGATCCCAAACTTTTTGTATCTCAGAAGTGTCAACGAGGTCCTCTCTCTGATAACTGGCTAGATGACTATTGGAAAGAAGTCCAAGGCAAACCTCAACCTTTACCTAATGGAAAATCTCTCATGTGTGCGTATAAATTGTGCAGAGTTGAATTTCGGTATTGGGGTATGCAAACAAAATTAGAAAAATTTATTCATGATGTAGCGTTAAGAAAAACTATGTTGCGTGCTCATAGACAAGCTTGGGCTTGGCAAGATGAATGGCATGGACTTACAATGGACGATATTCGTGAAATTGAAAGACAGACGCAATTAGCTTTGCAGAAAAAAATGGCTGGTGAAACTGCTGATGACACAGATATATCGGAGGAAAATTCAAAATCACTTGCAAACACAATGAGCAGCCTTGAGAAAAATGAAGAAACGGCCAGTCCGAAAACTCCTAAAAAGAATAGTACTGAAAAAAGGATTCAAAGCCAAATCAGTCCCGAAAGTACCCCACCGTCTGAATCTAAAAGCTCGAAAACCAATCTTAAGTCTTCTTCTTCTGGGTCCCTTAAAAATTTACAGAGTCAAGCAGCAAATTGGAGAATGGAAACTTTAGTAAGAGAGTCAGAGACAGAAACAGGATCGGAAGATGAATTTTATGATTGTGAATCCTCTTTTAATAAATGGTCATCAATGTGTTCTCTTGATGAGGCTGATATTGATATTTCACCAACACAAGGTGATCAAAATCAAGAAGACAGTATATTTAATCCTACATTTTTAAAGCGAGTAACCTCAGAAAGAGGTTCCCGTAGGATGGGGACTTTGACTAGTCATCAAAGTATAGATGGTTGCCCTGAGACTCCAGTACACAACTCCTGCCCTACAACAGTTCTTCTCTTAGTTTTTCATGGGGGAAGTGTACTTGATGCAAACATTGATATGACAGCTAAAAAATCGGACGTGACAACATTCAAAGGAGCCTTTGAAATGATTATGAGACAACACTATCCTACACTTGTGGGACATATTACTATTAAATTAGTGTCATGTCCTTCTATATGCACTGAAGCCCTAGGAATATTATCAACATTAAGTCCATATAGTTTTGACTGTTCCCCATCTACAAGTGAGAAACCCTCACTGACTAATGATCTTATACCTATTGGTGCTATACCTTTAATTGCAACATCGTCTCCCGAATATTGTGAATATGTGACAAAAACAATAACTTCGGCTAATATGGTTTATAATGAGTTTATTAAGTCTGAAGATGGATTAGGATTTAACGGTCAGGTGTGTATAGTTGGCGACAGTGTCGGATCCATTTTAGCTTATGATGCTATGTATCGTTCAACACATTATCAGTCCCGTCACGATAGCGAAAGTAGTATTCTAAACACCGAAATCACTATTCCTAATGAACCAACAGAGAATTATTTAAATAAATCACACTTACAAGCTCCCACACCTAGACGACGCTCCTCTACAGCCAGCGATAACCAAACCAAATTAGAATTCGAAGTAAGTGACTTTTTTACTTTTGGAAGTCCACTTTCTCTTATTTTAGCATCACGAAAAATATCGGATGATAAAACGAAAGATATTGCTAGACCGCCAGCACAGCAGGTTTATAACTTATTTCATCCGACTGACCCAATAGCATCAAGATTAGAGCCATTGCTGTCGGCGCGATTCACAAACTTGCCTCCAATAAATGTTGCAAGATATGCTAAATATCCGTTGGGGAATGGACAGCCATATCACTTAATGGAATTAATACATAGCCATCCTACTCTTTTTGGAGATCACTTACCGATGCCTCCTACGCCTGTTTTAAGAAGATTGTCTGAAGCTTCAGTACAAAGTACTGTCAGTGGTTTAGTGGACAATATCCCGTTAATTACTATGAATGCGTTGCAACAAAAATGGTGGGGTACAAAACGATTAGACTACGCACTTTATTGTCCAGAAGGACTAGCAAATTTTCCCACAAATGCCTTGCCTCATTTATTTCATGCTAGTTATTGGGAAAGTTCTGATGTTATTGCATTTATTTTACGACAAGTTGGACATTTTGACTTGGCTTTGTATAATCAGTCAGATGATAAAGATAGCTCATTATTTAAACCAGGTCAAGACAAAGAAAAATGGATGAGAAAAAGAACGTCAGTGAAATTAAAGAATGTTGCTGCAAATCACAGGGCTAATGATGTTATAGTAAAAGAGGGCTGTCCGCAAACGTTTACAGCTCGTTTTATGTATGGACCTCTTGACATGATTACTTTAACTGGAGAAAAAGTTGACATCCATATGATTAAAGATCCCCCTGGGGGAGAATGGACACTTCTATCTACAGTAGTAACAGATAAAACTGGCAGGATAACATACACATTATCGGACAAACAGAGTGTAGCTTGTGGAATTTATCCAATACGAGCTGTTGTTAGAGGAGATCATACCAGCTGCAGTTTTCACTTTGCTGTTGTTCCTCCAGAAACAGAATGTGTAGTATTCAGCATTGATGGTTCTTTTACGGCAAGTGTGTCGGTCACAGGAAGAGATCCTAAAGTGCGAGCTGGAGCAGTAGATGTAGTTCGATTTTGGCAGGATCTTGGATATCTAATACTGTATATAACGGGTAGACCTGATATGCAACAGAGAAAAGTTGTTTCATGGTTAGCAGAACATAACTTCCCTCATGGATTAGTATTTTTTTCTGACGGATTTTCAACGGATCCTTTGGGCCACAAAGCAGCTCATTTAAACAATCTTATTAACGAGCATGGTGTCGTTTTTTATGCTGCGTATGGTTCTGGAAAGGATATAAGCGTGTATCATAACTGTGGGTTATCTCCTAAGCAGATATTTGCTATTGGGCGAATAAGTAAAAAATATAACAACATGGCGACAACTTTGAACGATGGTTATGCATCACATTTGGCTGATTTAAAACAACCAGGTGCAGTAAGACCGGCGAGAGGTAATGCTAGACTTCTCGTACCACGAAGACTTTTGGCGCCGGTAAGTACGAATGCTCCAAGAAGTCGTCGCTAAACCTTGAATACATTCTAAATGTAGCATTTTTGTATGTAAATTATTCTTAGGCTTATCTATGTATTTTGAATTGTATTACTACTATAACATTTATTTTTAAATATTTTTATTCTATCGTTCTAGAAATTCAAATAAGAATACATATTTTTTCACAAAATATTTATGTGTATATTTAGAAATATGAATATTAGAAGTATAAAGCAGTTTAATATATCTAAGAACGAAAGAGTAAATTAGTCTATTGTCACCATGTACCTAATTTACAAAGTAAAGAATTGTATGTAATCTGGTTATCTAATTCTTACTCGATTATTAAGAAAATATAAATTAATAACTATTAAAATTGATTGTGATTAAGGTGGGGAATCTCATATTGTTATTAAAGTAATGATCTATCTAGTCTATGTGTGTGGACTACATTGTTTTTGTTTGTGGGTTGTTCCAATGTTACATAAATTGTAATATGAAGAAGATATTAAAAAAAAACTGAAATATTTTTTAATTAAGGAAACTGAAATTAGAATACATAAACCTAATTATAAAATAAATTTGGCAGTTTTCCTCTTCACACTTGACAAAAATGGTGACGTAATCAACCTAAAATAAAATTTCTAGTTTTCTGCGTATTGATTATTAGGTTGCTAGGTTGATGACGTCAGTGTCTTCTTAACTCGAAAGTATTGCAATATGTAAAAAAAATGAGATAAGCTCTTAATTGGACGTATGTAATTATAAACTATCAGAAATATTTGCCAAATCAATTACTAATAATTAACATTATTTGAGCTGGGAAACTGCGAAAAATAAAAGATTGAGTGTTGTAAAATACAAATACATGTTTTTAATGATTTGCAAATATGTATTGAATACTGATAAGCGGTAGTGTGTTAACTCACAAAAAGTCAAGCTGGTAACTAATAAACTATTTCATCTAGTTTTTCAAAATATGTACTAAGACAAATAAACCGGGTTGCACTCCGGGTAGTGCAGGCAGAAGTGACAACTTGAATATTAACGTTGTTCATTTTTGATATTTTGGAATGGTTCGGGAATAATTTTGCACGAATTGCTTTAATTCAGTCATAACAGTATGAAAGTACTATCATTTATGTGGTAGAATACAATATTTATTTATTGCGCTATCGTACACAAACATGACAACACGAACATTCGCGCAAGCGCCCTGCGCCGTCTTACGAATTTTCGATCAGGTCGCGTGTCCTGACTCGAGTTAAGAAGTTTTTACTCATTCCAAAAAAGTGCGCAACGCCGCTAACGAATTTTTTACTTAAAAAAAACTATGACAAAACCGTATATTACCTACTTAAAATTCTTTGCTTAAGGTTTAATACAATGTAAGTTATCAGAATAGATTAATAGTCACCAATTGACATTCTGTGAGTTTACACTATTGCTTTTAGCACTCCATTATATGATGACATGAACGAAATGACAAACATGTAATATTTATATTGAAGGTACAAATAGGTATGCAAAGACCGCCACCTGATGGGTTGCAATATTTCTGACAGGTTATAACGTTTTTAACATTTAATGTTACAATCAAATTTGTGAATTATTTTATTTCAATAAGTAATATTTGTGTAGTTTGTAGGTGCGATTTATTTATTGCAATTGAAATATTGGTACAATATTTAATAGGGTTAGGGTTATTGTAATGTAATAATAAACTGATATTAGTCTCTTCTAAAATATATCGGTGTCAATAAAATTGAGGGTTATTGAAAAGAAGTTATAAAAATTATTGACAATTTATTTTTAGGATTAGAATATTACGTGAATATGGTAGAATAAAATAAACGCCTTTTCCTGGCAAAAAATAGCAAATATGGCAAAAAAAGTAAAATTTGGTGGTGTGTTTTAGGTTTATTAAATTTAAATTTTTGTTTAAAAAATCCCACACATGACAGAAATATGAATTATGATCTGAATAATAAGTACAAGTTTTTTTTTAAATATATAGTAAGTAGGTACAAAGTATTAATTTTTGAATGTATAAAAAACTGTAAAACATATATTTTCAACTGTGCGATGTTTAGCTTAAAATTTTAACAAAAATCTACATTATATGTAGATTAAAAAAAAATGAAAATACTACTTGTGACATTATTTGCGAGAGGTTTTGTTCAAGTACAATACTGTCTAAATAAAATGACTGACAAAAAATTTGCTAGTGACAATGAAATGATATTCTTCCAATACCACAATATCATGACATTATTGATTAGTTTACAGCGCAAAAAAATGCAAGCCAAAACATTGTTTGAGCCATTTTATAAATCGTTTACATTATGACTGTAATAAAGCTATTAGTTCGCGTAGTTAATACTTCAACAATGTTTCTGTTACAATAAAAAAGGGTAAAATTGTATAAAGTAGACTAGACAAAACAAATAACGCGTACTTTTTAATTTTTCCAAAATGTAATAAACATCATTTTTTTTATTTTGAGTATCAATAAAGTTCTCTAATGTATACTAAATTATTACTATTTTTATTATTGTTATACTATTTATTATTTTTTAAAAGTAGCTAAACTCAATCCAAATCCATTTCTAAATTATCTACGCGAATAAAACATCTCACATTTTTGAAAAAAAAAACTAAACTCATCTATGATGGTATGTTTAATCAGAAATTAAATGTGAATTTGTTACATGTAACTTGTAATTGAATATCATATATAGTTAAAAATATTTTTATATTCAAATTTTACAAATATGAGTTTCTGATTAAATTGATAAGAATTGTGTTTTTTATCTATGCAAATAAAAAATTCATATTTTCTGTGGCCATGCGTCAACTAAGATCAAATTTAACTAGTTATTTATAATAGTATTTTTTAGAAATGTCTTGTGGAATAAGAATTTGAATTTTGTCAGCTGCGTTCGTTTGTGTAGGTACGATTTTTACCTAGTTTTACGCGAACGAAGCCGCGGGGCAGTATACAAACGATGCAGTGAAGGCATTATTTATGTGTGGGGGAGATTCACAATTGTCAGTCTTTCAATCGACTTCAAATGGCATGACTACATTCGATTTTGTTCGGATTAATATTCCGCTTTTTACCCAATAGATCTATTGAAATAAGTTTAAGTTTGACACAAAAATATTTATTAGTATGTCATCCAGGAAAAACCTATCGCTAAATATAATTTTAACATATTTTTATAAACACTTCCTGACAACTTTGTGAGACCGTAGAGTTTACAAGGCAATTTAAAGTCTCAAATACATATTAAGGAAAAATATTCTATAGTGTAACATTATAAGTATTAGCTAACGTAAACTAACCAGTTACCTAAACAAGCACTACAAAACGGAAATAATTACGGCGAAATATTTATATTAACGACCTATCTGGCTGCATGCTTGAAGTTCCTAATTTAGCAACACTAAAATAGTTTATGGCTTATAATGTTCTGGTATCTTGTAAATAGCAAGGCGTCTATATCATTATTGTTATAAAATATTAATGACATCTTTCATGTCTGTTATATACATTCCAGCACGTTTTTATTGTATAATGATTAATTATTGTCTCAATATTATTTTGATTTATATGTAAATGTTATTTTACGGCTTTTTTGTATTTCGCTCCTATTTTTCTATTTTTTATTAAAATCCCTACATATTAATAATTATATGCATTGCAAAATAGTCTTTGAGCTTGAGCTGTGAGTTGATAAGTCAATTAGTTACTGTTGTTTCATATACAGGGTGTCCAGTTTGTAAGTTCGTTTCTAAAATGTGAATGACGCGGATATATCCTAAATTCTAGTTTGCTGGGGTGTTTAGTGATATGTAGTGCGTCTTACGTATGACATTAATTTAGTTGTAATTATTGTATAATAATACTGTGTAATATTTTCGTTATCAGAGCTTATATCTAGCATCTTTTACCATACTGCTACTTTACTATCAATTTAAAATTAATGACAACTGATATTAAAAATCTCCTCTGTCATCTAGGGGTCCGCCGTCGGACTCGACTTCATGAGGTCCCGGGTTCGATCCCCAGGTTAAAATGCGTATTTTCTATTTTCTAATAATAATAATAATTTTGCTGGGGATTGGATATGTGTGCCCGATTGGCGATAGGCTTTGACATTGGGGACTTAGTGTCTTTGGCTAATCGTGGCGTGGTTACCATGGTTGTGCCTCTACCTATATTTTCGGGAGTATGGACGTAACGATACCGTGATTAGATTGTGGTTAAATTTCGAAATTTGTGAAATTCATTAGGAAATTTATCTATGGTGTCCGCGAAATTATAATTTTAAAATCCTACTTAAACTCTGGACACACTGTATACTGATTTATTAGATTATATCTACTTAGACATTTCGATTGTTGACAAAGCAAATGAATCATAGATTTTGCAATAAAAGCTATTAAAATTAGGTATATAAACATATATATAATTAATATAAGTAATACCTGCTAAATAGTATGCTAATAAGACTAACACAATGTTCAAGTATAGTTGTTGTTTACTATAATGTAATTTGAATATTGTGAAAAAGTAGATATTAAGCTCTATCTAATTTAAACAGTTTGAGAATTGTAAAAAAATAATAATGAAAATATTGAAACTTCAAAAGCTTATAAGAAAGTAAATTTCTGTCACAATATTGTACACGCCATCATAAAAATAATTAAAAATGTTATATAAATTAAACCCTATAATACGTAAGTTACCCTATAAGTATTGAACTTATTAGTACAACAGTGGCACACCGAAGAGACGGAAGATCCAATAATGTATGAACTGTTCTTTTTTTCTTAAGAGTTGATAAAAATTCTTCCCCAGCACGGGCAAAGTGCTAAAACTGAAATTACTAGTTACATGTATTATTTATCATTTACAAAAGTAGAAATGTTCGACGTGTTAAATAAACGATTACGCCATAAGTCGTAGCTAATTAAGAAAATTTTCTCAAATTTATAACTGTCGTTTTCTATTCAAAAAGATGTTTTGTGGCCAGCCCTTTTGTTTGTTAGTCGGGTGGTTTAATATCAACCAGTGTAATTGAAATTGTATTAATGCATTTAATATACTTCAACCACTCTCACTGTAATCACTCCAACTTTATTAAATAAAAACAAAAAAATATATAGATTAATAAAGAAATGAAAAAAATGCACTGAAGTGACTTTCTAAATATTGCGCTCACCTTCTACTAAGTTTACGAACTGACTAAAACTACAAAAACTACATTGAAAAGGAACTACATTAAATACAAAAAATTTAAACACAAGCAAGTAAAATAACAAATAAGTACAATCCTTGAGAAATATGTCACAAACAACAATCTAGACAAATATTCCATGTAAACATGCCATTTTTGCGGAATTTCTAAATTCTTATTGTCAATTTTTCATTATGTTTCAAAAATTTGAGTTCATAAATTAGATTTAGTTGCAACTATGAACAAATCATCTTTGATTTTATTTATTTTTAGCAATACATTTGTTAATAATTTGCATATGTTGCCATATACCTTAAACAAAGTTCCCGTGTATCTACTACAAAACTAATTACATATATTTTTTTACAGAATTTTTATTTCTTACGCTTCATATCAATAATAGTATTTAAACGATCTCAACAAATATGTTTAAGTTGTAAAGATTATAGGGATACAATACATGACATTTTTTCGCAAGTTTTGTACAAAATTTACAAATTTTGTACAAAAAAACCAAAATTTGTATTTTTTATTACATAACCGTACCTACATTGAAAAAATATATTTATATTTCGTTATAATTTATTTAGAAACTGCTGGTACTGATATACTTTGTTAGATCAAAGACAGAATTTCGTACAGAAAAACTTAAGAGTAAGGTAAGAATTTGTTGGGGAAAAATAAAATTTATTTTATATGTAAATTATATAAAATTTATTATATTTTAGATATTTAATATCTAAACAAATTTTAGTTAATATCGGTACAATTAATGACTTTAAACCATTTTCAATTTAAGAAACTATTTATTTAGTATTAGATGATTATGGTTATAAGTTAGGTACTTATTCAGTTAAACATCTAAAATATTCAAAATTGTTACACTGAATAAGTATAAAAAAATCAACTCAGATTTAGTTCGTTTCTAAGTATTTTGGTTTTATTAGGAGTTTCAATTCCTGTAATTAAAATTCAAGTTAATAAGTACAATGTAAAAGAATTTTAGTTTTGAAAAGGTGTAAACTGCAAAATACCTAATGCCTCTTGATACGTTCTTGTGGGGCTTCATGTCGGCCAACCGAGGCTAAACTATTGTTGTGCAATAATATATCACCTTTCACAATGTAGAGTACCTATTATTTCTGATGCTATGCCATCAAACAAACAACAATGTTTATGATGAAGCCTTTCGATAGATATGATAAAACTTCTGTTCTTTTTCGCGTTTAGCTTGTCTGATTTTTTGTTAAACCAATCAATTGTTTAAAAGTCTATCATTACAATTTCAATTGTCTTTTAAATAAAAAAAAATCTTTTACCAAATTTTTCCATATACAACATTTGAAGTACTTTCTCTACATGTGCTGGCAAAACCGTGGGACGCCCTGTATTGTAGATATACTACAAAGTTTTATTCCTATAAGTTCTTAGTCTTCAAGTTACTCGTTTTAAAGTAGGTAATATTCATATTTTTATTAAAATATTTGCCAAAAAAGGGGATTTTGATGTTTATAAGAATATACCTAAATTAAGTTTCCGATTATAAACCAATTCGATAAAATTTATAAAAAAAATCGCACATATTTCTGTACCCAGGAATTGTATATTTATATAAATAACTATTTCAGTCTCTGTACCCGAGCCCGACCTGTAGTAAATGATTTTATTTGCTATGAGTATTTTAACAGCTATTCTGATAATTGGGGATAAGAAGAATCTAAAAACTAAATATCACCGAAATTGGCACATCTGCTACGTTTTATATGGTTTATTTAACATAGTTTACTAATACAGTTTTAAAATCACGTTTCACTGTAAAATATTGTGGTTTTAAATTTTGTACCAGTTCAAGGAAACTACATGATATCTCCAATTTAGTAGCAAGATTACTTTAATAGATTTATGAAGATATTAAAAAAATATGCGACGTTGTACAATCTTAGCTCAAGGTTTATTTCAGTTGTCTGTAATATCATATGTTACCAAGCAATGCTTTATCGTTGAGATAGTCGGATAGATATTATCTTATGTTCGTAATGTTATATGGATGCTGCGATTTTCGGTATGTTATACTTTTCTACTTAAAAACTTACTCCATTTTATTAAGAATATAATATATCGTCTCGGAGTGAAAAGTATCTAAGTTGATTTAATTAAAAAAATATTTGAGTTATTACTATTTAATATCTACTTTTTGTAACTGATATTTTTTTTTCAATATGCAAATGCACTAATACTATTGAGATTAAACTATGTAGAAAAATAAAATTGAAAATTCAGTTAATTATTTGATATTTGAATATAATTAATTAGGATATTTTTAATACTTAATGTGATTTTAATGTATCCATTTACATTTATTTAAAAAATATATTTCAGAATTTTATTATATAAAGTAGATATCTAAGTATATTTAATTTGTAATAAGGCCAAAGTCTATTTTTTATTGTGGCAAGTATTTTGAATTATCAGCGAATAGGAATTTTAAGTTGACAACGTCGAAATACTTTTCGTATAATGTGAAGAAAAAAATAATCACGTATTTTTTTCTTGAAACAGTTGCCAAAAGTGAAAATGGTGATAACCATGCCTACTTAACAAAAAAATATTACAAAATTCTAAATTTCTAATCGTAAATACGTATCTAAATTTTGCATTTAATATGTTGCCAGTACTTGGGCTGTGAGTTTTAGTTTTGTAACTTTGGCTGTATTAGCTCTAGTTTATTGAGTCTGAGACTTATGCCCGGTTGGTATATTCAAGAAGCGAGTCGTTTTGATTACGGATGGTAGCTTTTTGTACAATTAGTAAGATAGCTAACAACGGTTGCTCGTTTTCGACAGTTACCTCTGAACATTTTTTAAAAATATGAGTAACGATCCGCTACTTTTGAGCAAGGTTAAAATTACGAACTACCTTTCGTTGATTATATCAACCGGACATAAGTTAGTACTTGGTTTGCGATTTGCGAAATGAGTTTAATTCAAAAATAATGATCAAATAGTAATATCCTTGACTTCCTATTGTTTTTGTCTTCCCTTATTTTGAATCTAAGTTAGTACAGTAAATCTTAATGTTACTGATGCATCAAAACTATCTTTATAACTAATTGAAAACTAGCTCTTGACAATAATCCTAAAAATAAAAAATACCACTTATATCTTCAGCTATTTAATTCAGCAAAGGACCATCACGATCAAGTTAGCTCCATCAAGCGAAATCACTCCATCCGTTCAAAAGTTATGATGTCACACAGACACACACACAGAAACGTCAAACTTATAACAATCCTCTTTTCCGTTGGGGCAAGGGGGTTATAAATAGGCATTTATGATTTTCCAGTAGTGCCTATTTTTGTCAAGAGCTAGTTCAGCTGTTTTCAAAAAGTAAGTAATTTTACACGAAATTTAAGTATTTTTCTCGATTTACTTTGGTCTTTGTGGCAATGGAACCACCTCGAAAGTGGACTCTTTCAAATCAAAAATCTGTACGGAGAAATCGATTAACATACATAAAAGAATATAGGAGTCAAACAAATGACATCGTCATTTATTCGAAGTTGGTTAAATAGCAGGTATCTGCGATTATAACTTCCATTTCTTTACAAATCCTAAGTCATTGCAATTTTAATTCGTGGGAGATAAAATAACTGAGTTCACACAATTATAAAAAATAAAACATGTACTTAAATAAGATGAGATTAATGTTACATTGTAGGTATCTATTCTCGTATCATACAATCGATTTAAATTTAATAATGTGAATGTCATCACTCATATGTCTCCATTGTTTCTACATACCGCATACGTAATAATTTAGTTTAAAATATTTTCAGTTTTACATTGTAAAGGCAACTTTAATCGTTTTACCTCAGCAAAATCGCTTTTGCTTTAAGTATGACAATCGACATGACTCGGTATTTGTGAAGAAGCAATCTGCACTCCACCTTACTACAAAAAAAATAGATCCCTGTTTAAGTAAACACTGTTTAAAATTGACTTCCAACGAATAACATGCTACAAGTGGATGATGTGGCAGCATGTTATTGTTTAAAAATCCAATTTTAAACAGTGTTTAATAAAATCATGTGTTCAACGAGTGTTTAAACTTTTTTGTGGTAAGGTAGTATTTCTTCAAAACTATTTGAGCAATGTGTTTATTTACAGCTGTAAATAAAATACTTATGTAACTTATTTGTTTTCATTTAGAAATATTAAGCATTAAATTATATTCTTTGTATATTATAATGTACGTTTATAACTTTATTACTATAAAATCATTGTTAAGTATGTCTAGACTCTAGTCAAGATAATTCTATCGGATTATAAGAAGCCGTGTAAAACAGATAAACAAAATGTCCCTAATAAATCTTTGATTAAATGATTGTTTGATATTTATTAATGATAATGATTAAATTTTGACTGATCATGATTGAAACATTTGTATTTCTAGATAACTATTATTTATATGTTTCATTCATAATATAAAGAGTTTTGGAATATTAGTATAGAGTAAGATATAAAGCCAGATAAATAATATTATGTCATAATATGTATCCAAGTAAATATTTTATTCGTTGGGTTGTTTGGTAATATTTTTTTTGAAATTTAAAGTGGTCAGTATTTTCAATTTCGTCTTAAGTAAGTGTTAGTTTAGCGGTATTTGAAGTCTGCCTAATACAGCGATGAAGTTCTCCGGTATGTAATTGTAATATGTATTTCCCAATGTACAAGTTTTTTTTTCAAAAATGTAGGTATTAGTCAATACTACACAAATATAAACGTTGATTATTACTTCAAGTTCACTACCTACATAGCACGCTTTAATGTTTATTAGGGACGTCTCTTAATTGAGTTAGTTATCTAAACAAAGATCACTGAAAGAAATTGCATGGAAGTGATATTAAATTAGGTACTTCACTTAAAACAAATCATATCTACACAATATCAACAATAATATTCATAAAGAAATTGTACGAATGACAAATAGTTCACTGCCGTTTAGTTATTTCTTAATAATTTGTAATATTCGTAGTGCCTATATAGAAACGTAATGTAAATATTTTTTTTTAAATTATTTTTTTTTATAATAAATCGAACGCATTTACGCTAAACATACTTTTGGACATTCTCGAGTGGGATTTGGAGACGAGGGAGGCGGTTGCGCCCCATTTCACAATTAGAAAATACTGATCACATTAATATATACAAAGTATTGTTAAATGATATTGGTCTGTTTAATTCAAAACCTAATTTAGCACTAACTTTTGTTTTTTTTATGATAGGGAGGTTTAAGCTTTACACTTTTTTCAGGTATAGTGCTGTGCTTTGATTCATTTCGTAATATTGAATATAAATGTGTAGTTAAATGTGGATAAATAAATTATTGTTGTTGGCTCTTAACTTGTGTTTCCTTTTCAAATTATAATAATCAAGCTCAGCAAAACTGCAAAAACCTTTCATTGGGTACCACGTCGCGATTTGATAATCTGTTTTTTAAAGATAGCAAATGTTTTGTAACAGTGAGATCCGAGAAATAGTGGTATTGAAAGAAAGTGTTGGTGTTAAAATGCAAAAGGGCATGCTCCGCTAATTCGTTCATTTGGAAAGCATGACAGTTAAAATATTGACCAAGCAGATTTACAATGCGAATGTGGATGGACGTAGGAACCCAGGGAGATCTAGTTTGACATTCCACGATCAGATTACTCGGGTACTATCCGAGGGTGGTGTCAAGAGTCCCCGAAACAGGCGTGTTTGTATGAGAAGGGTAATGAATGTGAAGGAAGCCAGACAGGTTTGTCAGGATCGTGAGGTTTGACACTCGATACTCTGCCTATCCCGTCAGGGACTTGGCATGAAGATATGTATGTGTGCCACAAATTTTATCAACAACCTACTACTAGTTTTGCATGCATTAATTTATTACCCATTTTGACGACCTCGTCATGACAAAACTAATATTGGACCACCTCGGAATTATGACCATCATTCTAAAAAAACATCAGTCGGTTGGCTATTGGTCGAGTAATCGCGTAACAAACATATACAGTCAAATTAAGAACCTCCTTCTTTGGAGTCGGTTTAATCCTAACCCTTGGTCGTCAAGAGTTGTAAGTAGGTACCAACATAGTTAGTCAAGGGCGGGCTTTAGAAGAGCGATCGCATAGTAGGTACCTACTGCAACTCTCCGACAACGTTTAAACGAGCTATGTATGTACCAAGTTATGCGTGGACAGAATTTTTTTCTAAAAAAAAGGGTAAAATTAGAAAAAGAGAAGTTTAAAAAACTAATAAATGATTTAAACAATACCGACTAGGATTTCCTTTGCCCTCCTCTATTTAGAATTCTGGCGGCACCCTTGTGAGTAGGTCTCACAGCCATGATGACTGAATATCATATACTATTGGATATCAATGCGAAACTCTGCTAACGGTTGAACTGATTTTGATGGAATTTGATATGCATATAAGTAGCTAAAGATCCAAGTTCAAACTTACGCTATTTTTTTTCAATAATCAACCCCAAAGGACTATAATAGAAATTCTTCTAAGCTAAAAGCTAGTTTGTTTTTAAACAAATGAGGTACCTTCTTCAAAAATTACAAAAAATAATCTTACCACAAAATATGCAAATTCTAAGCTTGTGTTATGGGTACCTATTTATTATGTCTGAATATAGATACTAGAACTAGAGAGAACTAGAATGGAGGTGGAGGTTTGTTTGTTCATTTATTTGGCTGAGGGGTTGCCGGCTAACTACACTGCAACCTTGAGGGTGGTTTTCAATTTCCAAAGGGGCCAGGCACCTAAGTGACAAATTAGAATATTGTCTTTGATTAAACATAGATAAATCTGTACATCCGCGTCTCTTGTTTGTTAAATTTAAACTGATGTCTATCTAAGTATTTCTATGTATTATTATCGTGTCCTAACACCCATAAAACTAGCATAATTTCCTTACTTTGGGGTTAAAGAAATTTGTGTAATTTGGCAAAAGTTTTTTTTTTATTTCAATGTAGCTTTACAATATAATACAAAGCGAATAGTAGTTAAAACAAAGTTCATATCTATTTGTACGTGATAAATAAATGAACAGACTGAAATGATTGGTTGGCTTATAGGATTCCGTGTTGTCTTACCAGTGTTGTGAGTTAGGTAGGTAGGTACCTACTCTTGAATCTCGATTTCATGAAAATTGGAATCGGATACCTACATGTCATTTGAGGTACTCTTGAACGCAGTACTAACGGATTATTAACATTTAGTATAGATAATAAATTGTTTATTTTATCGAATCCGTTGATTTTTTGAACTCAAGAGTAAGTTTTTTTTTGAACCTACCTTAAATAGCATATCGGTAATCCGATTCCAATTTTCATGAAATCTCATTTCAAGAGTAATCCTAATATTATTCCTATCTATCCGTCCTTATGTATGTCAGTCACTTTACTACGAATTTATTAGGACTACAGAGTTGTTGGTAGATATCTAGGTTTATACCCTGAGCCGCTTTGCGTTTTTATTATCTATAGAAACTTCCACCGTCGCGGTAAACAAATAGGCTACCTTCTCCGTAACGCGGCCACTCTCCTGGGCGACTGGTTGAGGAAGTGGCGTACAGTGTGCTTAGTGTGAGTTTTTGAAATGATTTACTTTACTATCGCGTTTACGTTTAACGACCTTGATGTAAGGACTTATTGTCAGCGCCTCTAGCGGATAGTCGGAGCTACTAAATTATTCCATATATTTGGATTGTCTTAACGCAAAGGCGGTAGTAAAGTAAATTCGTGCGGAACTCACACTCAGCACACAGAAGTAAATTACGATGAAAATGCAGCGGTGTACCTACTTTAATCGAGGTATCACACCCAACGGATGGATGAGACCCAGCCGTAGCCCGGGTACCATCAGAATGTTCGGCAGAGCAATCCCATAGGAAAATACAACAAAATACCTAGGGGTCACCGGTCTCGGCGACGAAGATCTCCCTTACGCCCGGCGGTTAACACCGAGCGACGCTGTAATTAATAGTAATGTATTTCTTGTATGAATAAAGTCTTTTTTTTTCTCTTTCCCCTGTTTTTCTTTTTAAGGGGCCTCCAAACTCTAAACACGGATGAAACTAGAAATAATAGTAAACCAATATTAAGAATAAACCAATTGAAATACAAATAAATTTTTTGCTAGTAAAAATTGATAATACGAGGGTGGATCCAAAAGTTCTAAGCCCGACCAAGAAAATGAAAGAAAAGTGGGTCTAAATTTATTTTTATTTTTCGACATAGTCTCCATCTAGCTCAACACACTTCTTCCATCTGACCTGCAACTTGTTTATCCCCTCGATAAAAAAAGATTCCGGAAGGTCGGCGAAATAGTCTTTTACTGCGACTAGCATCTTATCTTTGGTCGAAAATTTGTGTTTTTTTTTTAAATTTGGAAAGAAATGATACTCCGAGGGGGCTAAATCCGGCGAATAAGGTGGGTGGGGCAGCAATTCGTAGCCACAATCATGGATTACAGACATTGTTTCAACCGAAGTGTGAACACGTGCATTGTCTTGATGAAACAAAACTTTCTTACGCAACATTTTTCTTTTATTTCTTCCCGGAGTCTTCGTAAAAGGTTACAATAATAACTAGAATTTATAGTTTGACCTTTCGGCAAATAATCTACAAAAATAATGTCCTTCGCATCCCAAAAAACAGAAGCCATGACTTTGTTAGTCGCAAAACGACCTTAGCCTTTTTCGGTGTAGGAGAGTCTGATCTTTTCCACTGTTTGGGTTGTTGCTTTGGTTCAGGAGTATGGTGGTGAACCCAGCTTTCATCCATGGTAACAAATCTAGACAAAAAGTCCTCGAGTACAGTCTCAAAAAGTTCCAAACAGTCTCGCGAAATTGTGTATCGAACTCGTTTTTGTTCACCTGAAAGCAACCTCGGGACCCAGCGAGCAGAAACCTTATGGAACTCCAACTCTTCCGTTATTATGTGTTGCATCCGGCCATAACTAATGTTTGTGTTCTCAGCTATCTTACCAATAGTCAAACATCGGTCACCCCGTACGAGATCATAAATTTTATCGATGTTTTCTTTCGTGGTAGAGGATGTAGGCCTTCCACTCCTAGGATCATCTTTAATGCTTAAATGAAACTGCGCACAATAAATTAATATGACACATACTAACAAATGACGGTAGATTTAAAAAGATGTCATAACTCCATGTAGGTTAGGCCACGAACTTTTGGATCTACCCTCGTATTATTTTTGCCCAATGTAGGTAACAATCGGTATAGTGGCAATAATTGGTAATGTAAAAGAATCCCTACCCGGGCAAATTGCTGCACAGAATTATACCACCGTAGATTTCCTTGGTAATATGGTAATCATTGTCATTTATCCTATGCTTGTTTCTTACGAACCGCTAGACTGAGAGGCAGATGGTCTATTCTAGACAGGGAACCCAGAGCGCTATGAGGAACTATATGAATTATTATCCAATTTTCACTAATAAAAAATGAAGGAATCATGAAGATCTCCAGTACCAAAGTCATGGTGTAATTAACTTATTAAGCACTGTGGCTCCATGGCTCCAAGGTTAGCAAGGAGTAAGGTAAATATTTACAGGGATCTGGATCAACCAGAGGTTTTAGAGCCAGAACTCTGGAACGATTTTTACCTGCACCCCGGCGGTCGCAGTTCTGCGATTTTATTTCAAAACTCACGAGACCGATAATTTTTGCGGCCCTGCAGCCGCCGCGGTTGTAATTATCGCCCGCAAACTTGGCGGTTAATGATCGCGCGGCCGGCGGTTGCTGTTAAATATAAATAAAAATAATAAGTACAAATAGTATAAAATGGTCGCTCGTCAAACATCGTCGTCGTCGTATTTAACATATACCATATCATT
>NJDD01000154.1:102762-122098 GCA_002245505.1 Calephelis nemesis
GTACTAGGGATGGGCTGTAACAGATCGCAGAGCGCGCGGCCGCGGTTGTAGCCGCCGAGCCGGCGCGGGCGGGACATCGCCGCCCGCACGATCTACGGGAAGACGACCGCTGCCGCACGAACCGCAAACAACCGCGGCGCTGCGTGTGGAAATTGCGTAATTGTATGTAATTTTACTTTTTGCATATCAATCTACATTCTACGGAATCTGCGGGCCCGCAACCGACGCGGGCGCGGATAAAAACCGCGCCATGAGTTCTTAGCGTTAAACTGTTTTGATTTAATGAACGAAATGTAAAACAAACCACGAGAGATTATAAATATTTATTACAGTTTTTCATCTCTTTCGTTTACTGCAATGAAGAAAAAATAACACACGACAACATAGTAAGTATAGTAAATTATTTACTAGACAACACTACATAAATATTAAAGAATCACATGCACGATGTTGCCATATAATGTACTAATTTAAAAATATTTCTCTTAATTTAACCAGGCAAATACTAACACTAGGTACCTAATAATTCATCACATAAAAATGTGCTTTTTAATCACCGTAATCCTGTCATAAGCATAATAAAATACATATTACATGCTCAATATTAGTAACAAAATAATTACATGTGCAACACACGTGGAATAATTTAAAATTGTTACATATTAATATTTATGATAAACAACGTTTTTTACGAAATAAGCGGCAGTAAATTTTAATATGGTTGGACAACAATATTTTACTCTTTATATTACACACAGACAAGAAAAAATATTTCTTGTCTGTGATAGTAGGTAGCTAATGTAAATTTACAGCAATATATGCAACCCGTACCTTTTTATCAATAAACATGGACTATAGTAGGATTAACATTTTTGAAATTATAGTCTGTATCACATTGTAATACCAGGTTGAACATTAGTATTTTTTCCTTGTTTATTAATAAGGGTTGGAAAGTATCGATTTCACAATTGAATGATGTAAACATAACGTTTTAATGTTCAAAGACTTAGTGTTATTAAAATATTTCGTATTTAGATTTGAATAAAAGTGTTTAAAAAGTATTTAATCATCACAGTATTTGCTACGGGAAACATTGATTACAATGTTTTGTTTATTACCTGCGACATTTTAGAAAAAAATTAAGAAAACAATATCACAAAACGAACGTAAAAACTACTATAATAGGTATATAATCCATGTTTGACATAAAATAGTATGTTCCAATTGGAATATGACAGTTATCAAACTTCGTTACGTCTGAATTCGGATTCGACAGTTGTCAAATAATGTTTTCGATATCAAAATGATTGGTTCGACTAGATATTGTGATCAGATAAACTGTCTTACTAATTTAATATTAAGTAAATAGAACTATAGAACTAATCATGTCAAAAGAAGTGAATTAAAATAATCTCCCTGACTTATATAACAACAACCGGTCTTTACAAATAGCTATCCCGAATCCCAAACTTTCCCATTTTTATTCTCACTCACTGATTTAACATTTATGGGTTTTTCTATTTTAGAAGTTCTTAAATAAAAATTCTAAAACACCTAGGGTAAAAAACTTTGCAACAAGTAATAAAAAATATCATAGTACACAAAATGTACAACAAAATGAACATTTTAATTACAATCGAATATATACGAGTGTATATCAAATACAATACAAATCATGTACTTCAAAAAAGTTAAAATAAAAATTAGTCATTTTTTTCCAGACGCAGCATTACATCAGTTATAATTTTACAAAAAAATGTTATTATAATTATTAGTATAAGGGATTAAAAAAGAAACAGCTAACTATATAGAAATTAGGGCACACCCAAAATTATGCGCTTCTGCTTATGAGGGGGCTTTTGAGGATGGATAATTAATAATTATATTAATAATAAATAAATAATCAATAACTTTATAATATATGCACTAAAGGATAGCGTCAGCTGTTGACGGGGCGGAGCGTGTCGGTTCGGAGTATCGCATGCGCGGATTTTGGTTACTCAGTACCAAAGTGTAGACCAAAAAATTAGAGGCCAGTCGACGTTAAAATCGTAAAGTATGGAAAGTGGCGCCTGTAGTAATAGTTGTCATACGAAACTTTAGCGTTTAAAATGCCATTAGTTCTCTTTTCTTTATAGTGATATCAATCGAGGAATGCGCGCCTACCTACCTAGGTACCTCGCGCAATAAACCGCGCCGATCCACCCCGGCACAGTGGCCGTTGCTCCATACAAAATGTAAGCAAACGATGTAGGCGGATTATTGTGCTGCGATGCGCCCCGTTCCGGCCCGTCCAAATGGACGCTATCCTTAATACTTTACCAAATTATTAAAATAAGTATGTAAGTATAACCAAAACATGTTTTATAAATTTGGCTCCATAAACAAAAACCTTCAACTTTTACAAAAAAAATATACACTTTTCTACGTTAACGTCTCTGGAAAGAAATAATAACAATAGTTTCTATTGATGATATGTTTACAGAAATAATGTGGGTAATTTCAATAAATCCCTTGATTTAATAAAAACTTATTATTACTTAATTATCCGTTTTCAAGGGTCTGATTTTAGATATTGCTGAAGAGGTTTCAACATGTTTGGAACGTATAAGGCTATCAAATGTTTCATTTCATGGATTTCTTTTTCATTTAAATTAGTGGAAATTTATTTTTACTTTTTGTAAATCCATAGTAACTAAAGTTATTCAAAGTGATATTGACTGCAAAAAAATGTACACCGACAACCTGATTCCGGTTTTAACTTTTATCTCGCAGTCTTCGATTTCTGTATATTCTCTAAAATCAATGTTTTGATCAAATACGTCACTTTTACATGGTAGGAAAATACCGTAAAAACGTATAGGTACTTATGCCCGGTTCCTATATTCAAAAAACAAGTCGTTTTGATTACGGATAGTGTATTTTCTACGATTAGTAAGGCTGTTGTTCGTTTTGAACAGTTGCTCGTTTTGAACAGTTAACTCTGAACATTTTTTGAATATATGTAATATGAGACTGTTACTTTTGACCAAACTGTTTGTGATTTCTTAAAATTAGTTTGATCTAATATGCAAACATATTTTGTATAAAGATTTTTTTTACTTAAATTACTGCTACTATCTACTACTTAGGGAATTCACAAACTGCTAAGGATTTTTTGAAGTTATACTTTAGGCGCCGTATGGAAAAATTATAAATGTAATTTTAAGATACGCGCGCGCATATGTAACACAAAACATGTAATATAGATTTTTTTTATTTTTTATATTTTTCTATATAGTTTTTTTTTAATAATGCCATTATCATGCATAGCCTCTCACGCTTGTAAACGCACGCGCCCATTTTTTTTTTATCTTATATGCAAACATTAAATGTAATATGGAAAATTCATTAATCAGTTAAAGAAAAAAATACTTAGAGGTATATAGGGGTTTTACATAATTCCTATAGAGGTCTTAATCTTAAAAAAATATGAAAATTTAGCCTAAGTACGAGAAAAGTTCTAAGAATCAAAAAAATGTTTTTCGATTATTTAGTTTAGTAGCCGACCCGGCGAACTTCATGTCATTTGACATTAACAGCTACTGACACTGTTTTTGCGTTTGTTTTCCCATTTCCCTACAACTTTCCAGGTTTTTTTTTGCATTAGAACCTTCCCCTGACAATAACTAATACAACAAAAAAAGAAGCAGCAAAATACATCCATCCGTTCAGGCGTCATTGCGATGACCACGCCAAATGGGGATTCATTTTTAAATACATAGAGCAGTGGTGTCCAAACGGTCGATCGCGAGAGGTTCCATGGTCGAACTTAGAGGTTAAGCCAGTTAGTACCTACAAGATTTTATTTTCGAATTTCGAATATTTTTTATCTAAAAAAGTGTGTAAATAGTAAGAAATTATGTAAAACTGCTAATAATTACTTATGACTACAACATTAAAATAAATGATAATATAAATATGTGTAATAATAGATAATAAAAAAACATATATGTATATAAAAACAAAGCTGTCGAGTGTCGATCTTAAACCCTTAACTTTTTCTCAAGTCGATTTTCACAGCAAAAAGTAATCGACTCTGACATCGAGTAAATATAAAAGCAAAACTTTTGGTGTGCCCTACATTTAGATAGCTATGTGTTTCAAGCTAGATGTATACATTATTTTAATTTTCTAAAAATTTTGATGTGTTTGGTAAGTCCAAATTGATGTTGGCGATTTTTGTTACATGGTTACAGTACTTACAGTAATTTAAAATATTTCTAGCTATCTACGGTGAATATTTAAATGAAATATAGATTTCCAAATTGCAATTTACAACTAACACTGATTCATATTCTAGGGTTTACACTATGTGGTACAAAAAAGTAAAATAAAACTATCTAAAATTTTTATTTTTAATGTACTTACAGTAGTAATAAAAACGTAGACATAGGCTAAGAACTCACGAAGCGGTTTTGTAAAACACGTCGTGAAATGTGCCCTAAATTTTTGCTTATAAATCTACATTCTCCTGAAGCTGCGGTCCCGCAAACGCGGCGGGCGTGGGTAACAACCGCCCCGTGAGTTGTTAGCCTTATAAGAAAAAAATGTACATGGGATGATTATCAATTTAGTTGCTTGTTCAATTGCAAAAATGATAATTCACATATTTACAATGTAATAAAATTTCAACAAAATTCCGCACTTGTTGCTTTTGTCTACTAAGATACGAGGAGCATGAAATGTATATTTAAAAAGCTTCTAGTTGTACTTTACTTTCGTTATATACTTTATTTATAATTGAATACTACATAATATTATTCGAATCATAAGTTTAAAAGGAACATTCATTATCATACATCTTGTACGATCAGGTCCAAAAGTCCTTACATTTTTTTATATAATCTGTATAATGCCTATGAAAGGACTTAAGAAACTGTCAAATCTTAATTCTTACATTACATTACATGCAGATAAATTATATTCATTAACTAGAGACCAAAAGTTAAACAAAGTATGCGATTCAAAGTACATTTCTGATTAAGATTCTGTATGTGTTTATTTCTAGACATTAAAAAATATTTTTAAGGAAAAAAAAACAGGAACGACCGAAACAACCTATTATATTTTAACATTTGAAAAACATTCAAATATGACCAAACACAAAATCAAAAAAATACTTAAGTGTATGTATGTAACAAACATATTTTTTACATTAACATTTTCAATATCTTTGGTCATATTTTTTGATCTCTAACAATTCTTTTAACCAAATATTTACCTACAACAGTCATTTTTTTAGGTATTTGTTGATATTGATTTTCAAAAAGGAAATTGGTAGTTTTATAAATACAATAAAATATACTAAATTAATATGTTCAATCTGTACTTTAAATATTTTGTTCTGAATCACGAATTTTCTGTATTTTTTAAACTTTCATAAAAACAGGAAATTTAACAGCCGAATGCAATAAAAAAAAATTACAAAAAGACTAAACATTTAAAGTATTAGTAAAAAGAAATGCAAGTGATTTTTAGATCTCAAATAATACTACGAAACTAGGATAGTAGGACATAATGTTTAAATGTGAGACATCTAAGTGATTTTAATTTGCAAAGTGATCAAACAAATGGAGTCAAAACAGTCAAAAAACGCATTTTATTTTCTGTAGAGATAAAACTAAATGAAGAAGATTTCTTTACAAGCCAGTGTTGTATTAATATTGGCACATATTTTCGTTACTTTAAAATTAAAAAAAAACCTTATGTACAACAGTGAAGCAGTGAAATGCATTATAAATAACATATAAAATTTATTTTATAATTCCTCAGTTCAACACCACTTACAGTATATTTCTTATCTAAATCAATACACCTTACATCTATGCTTGCAAATAGTTTGCAATTAGTGTCTATGTACAAATTAAAATTTAATTTGATGATATAAAATCATTAAGCTGTGTTATAATTTATTTTATAGCATTTATCTTTATTAAAATTAATAATAAATTCGTACATCTTAATTAGATTTATGCGGTATTTCAAAAGTAATTTAAATATTTTATTTTAACAACCAAATAATGTGTAAAATTAAATTCACGTTTGAATTTATTATTTTAGTTGAAAGTATTTTTTGTTCGATCAGTGGCCATTCGGTACCTGCTCCTACGGAGAATTTCCAATATTGTATGTAGCTTACAAATAGGGAACGTAAAAAAAAAATTAAAATAAAAGTTTAATAACTTATAAAAACCTTTATTTTTATCGGTTGATATAAAAGCAATAAATATTTTTAAGAAATCGTAATATTTTGTAAGATATGAAAAATTGACAAAATAGATATACAATGCAAATGTAGGTAGATAAAGTTGCATGTGGGGACCTAGGTTGATATCCTAGGATCAATTCGATTGGGTAGGTATATTTCGCGTGTTTGTAATGAATAAAATCGCACGTTACGCGAAGTTACTCCTGCGAGATCTTCAAGCTTCCTCGCTGTGAGGGAGCCTAACGGCCGCCGAAATAAATATCACAGTATGAAATGTGGCGACAACATACAATGGTTTTACACTCGCTCCGTCTCATGAATTTTCGATCAGGTCGCGTGTCCTGACGCGGATTTAACATTTTTTTACCCACCACAAAATGTGCACAACGCACGAAGTTTTCACATAAATAATGCTTAATGGTTTGTATGAATCGTGACATTTGGTACTCGGCCCTCTGTCTACCCTGCAAGGGACTTGGCGTATAGATATATATATATATGTTAACTTTTGTTTCTCATGTTTTTTATTATAATCAAATAGTTAAAATGAAGTGAACCATAAAAGTTGGAGTACACCTGTCAGCATATAGTTTTCCATTATTCAAAACCGCGATACCAAATGGCAGTTAAAAGGAAAGGGTTAATAAAAAATGCGATGTGGCCCTGACTAATGTAGTTCAACCCTAAGGCGGTAAATATATATTTATTACAAATCTTAACACCGACTTACACAAAAATAGAATACAATAATCACTACTTCAAATACCGCAACATAAAATTATACACCGAGGGTCTTTTGATATCACAAAAATATAAAATAATGTCATATTGTGCAGTTTTCTATGTCTCTTCATATGGTTACCCATTTAATGGAATACACATTTTTCTAAATAATTAAAACCATTACATATCTGAAACTGTTCTTGTTCGCTCGCTTTTTAAATTTTATTTAGGCGAGAAATCAATAACTTGGTATAAGCGATGTGATTGGTGGAACAAGACATGATAATTGACACAAGCGACTATCAAATTGCCATTTGAGTTTTCGGAAAAATGTTTTAAAATATACATGTTTTTTTTATTTCTTATCACTTTTTATTTATTTTTATTTTTAAAATGTGTTTAGTTTTGCTCTAATACTAAAAAGACTTACTGTCTTCTATATCAATACATCGGTATAAAAAGGATAAAAAAAAAGAAATATACGTGATCATACTTAATCTATTTCTTCTTGTATTTTATTTCTAAATTCTATTAAAAATTGTTCAATCATATGTGTAAAGTACATCAGCCCTAATGTTTCATAGGCATTGACAAGACTATCATTGAAATTATTATATTACTTACTAGCCATTTCGGCGAACTTCGTTCAACACGTTCGGTATGTATTTGAAAATTTTCAATGTTGTTTTTCCCAGTTACCTCATAGGTTTCCCTTTTTTATCTTTTAAACCTTCCCTGGACTTGAACTAATAATTCAAAACCAATTTTAGTCAAATCGGTTCAGCCTTTCTCGGATTTTAGTCAGACTAGCGAACAGCAATTGATTTTAATGTACATATAGATTGATAATATCGACTGCTTCTAAAATTCTATTAGATTGCCTCATTATATGAATTACTAACATGACTTTCAAGTCAATGTCAAATAAAAATATATCCCTAACCTATCCTTGCTTTTATAGACTTTTGTAGTTCCATGAAATAGTTTGAGTTGACCTATGCCGAGCAACCATAGTTAGATATCTTTACGACAGACCTCATGGAGGTTACATTTATGATCGCGTCAGTCAAACTGAAGCTATTTTAAGTGAGCAACACCACTCTGGGCAATTTTTTAAGAGACAGTGGCGGTACTTTTGCTGTGCACTCACTGTATCTTATTATCTTATCTTTGTCTTCGTTTCATGATAGTAACAGAGACATATCTACAGACTTTTAATCTATTTTTCGTATAGCGTTGATTAAAACCGTCCGCTTACACATATCCAGACTAATGTGGAATATATTTAATGTTCCGTCGCCTTTCTTTTTATTTAAGTGGAAAAAGATAACATCCACTTAAAATAAGTGATCAGCAGTATTACCACCAATATGTACGTATTTGCCTTATCTAATACTCTGTGACGTCACGACACGTCACATTGAAAAAAAAATTGTTTCAAAGTTTTAAGTCTTATCACCTATTATTTTATAACATGGGACTATTGAGCAACGAGTAGTGTCAAGAAAATAATTTTATAAAATATTTAACACTGATGTGTTGATAACAACATATTACAAATTTAAAACAAACTTAATCCGTCTTACTGTAAAGCAATTTAAACACTCGTTAAAAACTTGTTAACGAGTGTTTAAAACTTGTTTAACAATGTTCAACATGTGGATAACGTTTAAACACTTGTTTAACAACATTTAACAAGCGGATGACGTTTAAACACTTGTTTAACGAATGTTTAAACGTCATCTACGTTTACTGGTTATATGTAAATTTTAGACTGCTGAGTAAAGCAGGTGTCTATTTTTTTTGTTGTAAGGCGGAATATGTTTACTATAATTAAAGTGCACTTCTATTTGTAGGTTCTGCCAATGACTATTCAGACCATATATTATGCAATTTAGCTAACGATTTCACCAAACAATATCTTGATTTGTGCAAACTCAACCACTTTTATAGGTTCACAATTTACGATGACACTTATACATCTAACGTAATTTTTCTGCTCTTAAGGCGTACTTAAGCGATAATTCAGGTCCATTAGACGCTGAATCAAGCATCACTCAATACTACACAAGCAAAAACTTATATTACATTATTTTGAAAGCATAACTCTTTTTGTTTCTGGCTATTTATTGCATGCTCTTTTTAGACTTTATTATACAAAAATAGATATCAATCACTTCTCACTGTATGTTTACACATAAGGCAAAGACATAAGACTATTAAAAATGTCAAGATTTATTTTAAAGTTGGCATATTCACTTTATAACATAGATGTTAGATCGTAACTGATGAAATAATTATTCTATAAGTTCGATTGATTATAGCAATTACATTTGACGGTAAATTGAACTCAGTCAAATAACAAACTATATAGCCAAAATACGTCTAAATAATTATTTCAACCATATTGAGTGACACTTGTATGACCATCTAAAGACCGCCTAAATTATCTTCAACTTTCAAGCTTCGGTTCGTCTATAACAAAACCACATGTTTAGGCAAAATGACATAAATTGACACGGAAATGAACGTCACAAGAAAAATGTAACCATGGGATAGGGTGTTCAACGCGTGATATAATATGGATTCATACAAATTTAAACATAACCTCTAACTCGTGGGAACCTTACCCTAGTTGAACTTCCCTAACATTTATAATTCTTTAGCACACCAACACGAATAAAATGCATCTGAAATAATCCAAAGCTAATCTACTTCACGTACAACGCTATGAGAACGCCATACCGTTTTTGTGGGGTCGGGTGAATATAACCTCTTCCTCGTCGGCGTTTACACTCTCTGCTGTCGTAAGCGCCACTGTGTCGCTGTGAACTACGTGCGGCGACTCGTTAAATTCGTCTAACTCTTCTATGCCAGCTGTAAATCAATTATTTGTAGTTGTTAAGCACAATAATACGCAACTGAACTCAAATGTTAAGTTAGAAAAGTCCCAAAGTAGTAAAGGTTTATCCATTAATAACGAAATGAATTAAAACGTAATAAAAAATGTAAACGTTAAAAATGGGCATACCTACTTAAAAATGTAACCTCATTTGAAAATTGTTGAAAAATATAAATTATTCAGTATATGTACACATTATGAAAAAATAAAATACTCTGTGGTCTTTTGGTCAGGTGTTGGACTTAGGACAAGGATCGATTTTCAGGTAAAAAAAGTCTTTTTCAATTTTCTAATACAAACAACATAGTTTGGGATTGTGTAAGTGGCAGGTTGCAATAAGTTTGCCACTTTTGCTACGTCTACTGGGCTGGACCTAAAGATACACACTTTGTATAGCATAAATTTGAAGTCAGACTCACAACTTGCCCCATCGATTTTTACTCAATCTCACCAAGGGAGAGAGAATCGACACCCCTTAACGTAATAAGCTGGATGAATCGTAGAATAAGGGTAGCTAGTGAAAGCTATAACGTGTTCGGTACACGGAGACACTGCGATCTGAAGACGGAATATAGACTACTATTTATCCCTTGGTGGACTCTTAAGTTACATCAAAAATAATCAAGTAGGACAGTCGAGACTAAAATATATATTCTAGGATTGTGGCAACCCTATAGCTGTTGTTTTATATCGACAATATCAATAATTATAAACTAGTAGCACCATCTGGTGTAGAATATGTCATACTCACTGTTTATGTTATATTGTCTGTGTCTATATTTGAAATGAAGTTAGTTCTGGTCTGTGACTCACGCGTTTAACTGATTATAGGTTATGGGCAAAACATTTTTTTGTTTTTCTCGCAATTTTCTTGGACATTTCTAGAGGAAATAGAATTTGCAGATTGAGATAAACTGTGTTAAAAGATGTGAGTGAAAAATGTCGACAAATTATTTTGTCAGTGTGCCCAAATTGAAAGGGCGAGAAAACTAAAGTGAATGGTCTTTCGCGGCTGAGAATTTCTTAGTTCTGGAGGGAATGTCTGATTGCATCAAGTCAGAGATTGTACCAGCAGAAATAGGAGCAGCAGGTGATGCGAAAACCAAGGCCAAGTTGATTTTGACAATAGATTCGTCGCTGTACGTGCACATTAAAAACGTACAAACAACTCATGAACTGTGGAAGAAGTTGAAGAACCTATTTGATGACTCAGGATTCACGAGGCGAATCAGTCTTTTGAGAAGTCTAATTTCTATACGACTCGAAAATAGTGCTTCAATGACTTCGTACGTAACACAAATCATTGAAACAAGCCAGAAATTGAATGGTACGGGTTTTAATATAAATGATGAATGGGTCGCATCGCTTTTGTTGGCGGGATTAACAGAAAAATATTCCCCAATGATAATGGCGATCGAGCATTGTGGCATACCATTGACAGCAGTCGCCATTAAAACCAAGTTGTTGGATATGGAAGAAAGCGGAAACGGCGAAGATAGCGCTTTCAGTTCCAGTGGCGCTTTTGCGAGTTTCAAAAAGAATCGGAATGTTGGTAGCACAACGACCAAAGACAACGCCCAAACGTCAAAGTCAAAACCAAAAGTCATTACATGCTACAAATGTAAACAAACTGGGCATTACCGCAACCAGTGTACATTTTCGTCGAAAAATTCATCGAATACAAATAAAAATGAACGTACAAGTAGTAATGCATTTAGCGCTGTGTTTTTGAATGGTGAATTTAGCAAAAGTGATTGGTATATTGACTCCGGGGCGAGTATACATCTTACCGCCAATGAAGAATGGTTGTCAAATGTTTCGCGGGATCTCAAGATCAAGGAAATTGTCGTGGCAAATAAAGACAAAGTGCCAGTATTATGTACTGGAGATGTGCAGATTACGACAAAGACGCGCACCTGTGAATTTGATATTACAGTAGAAGGTGTATTGTGCGTGCCAAAGTTGACTACTAACTTGTTGTCTGTTAGTCAACTCATATCAAAAGGAAATAAAGTTTTATTTAAGAGTGATGGTTGTCAGATTTTTAACCAAGCAGGAATACTGGTGGCTACAGCGACCTTGTTGAATGGGGTGTATAAATTGAATATACCTGAATATTGTTCATCAGCTGCAGTGATGGTGTCTAGTGAAGTTTGGCATCGGCGTCTAGGTCATGTCAACAGCCAGTACTTAAATAAGATGCAAGATGCTGTAGAAGGATTGACCTTAGATAGTAAAACTAATATAACCAAGTCATCATGTGTAGCATGCTGCGAGGGCAAACAGAGCCGCTTGCCTTTTCCCAAAGAAGGTAGCAGAAGTACTGAGTTGCTACAGATTGTGCATACTGATCTCTGTGGTCCTATGGAGAACCGGTCTATAGGTGGTTCTAGATACTTTATGTTGTTCATAGATGATTTTAGTCGTATGACATATATTTACTTTTTGAAGTCTAAAGATGAGGCATTGAAATGTTTCCAACAGTATAAAGCAGAGGTTGAGAACCAACTCAATCGCAACATAAAGATCTTGAGAAGTGATAATGGGACAGAATTCTGCAACAGCAAGTTTGACGTTTTCTTGATGTCTCATGGGATAGTACATCACAAAACCAACCCATACACACCTGAGCAGAATGGTCTTTCCGAAAGATTTAATCGAACTATCGTAGAGAAAGCTAAGTGTCTACTGTTCGATGCAGGACTTGAGAAAAGGTTTTGGGCAGAGGCGGCACACACTGCAGTATATTTACAAAACAGAACTGTGACCGCATCATTAAATTATATAACTCCTTTCGAGATATGGACAGGGAGAAAGCCTGATGTAAGTAATTTACGTGTTTTTGGTAGTACAGTGATGGTACATGTGCCTAAACAGAAGAGATTAAAGTGGGACAGAAAGTCAGAAAAGTGTATCCTTGTTGGTTATTCTAATGATACAAAAGGTTACAGAATTTACAACCCAAAGTCTAATGTCATCACTACCAGTCGAGATGTTATAGTATTGGAGAAGATAGAGGCAGAGAATGTTCTAGAAGTTCAGGAAAAATGTTCAGATGAGGTGAATATTGTTCCAGTGGGGGAAGAAGAAGTGGTTCTTCAAGAAGATTCACCTGAACGATCAGAGAGCTTGAACACAGATGACAGTGGTGATCTGTATGTACCTTGTGAAAATGATACATCAGAGAGCACTGAGTATAATACAACAGACAGTGAAGACTCCATTATACTCAATAATGTCAACATGACAAGTGGCACTCGGGATAGGCAGCCGCCAGACAGGTACGGATTTGCAAGTGCTTGCATAGAAGATAGCGATATGTTTACAGGCGAGATACCGTTGCAAGAAGCCTTGGAAGATCCTGAGAAAGCACAGTGGTTAGCGGCAATACAAGATGAGTTACAATCGTTTGAAAAAATTAGTGCGTGGGAACTTGTAGATGCACCAATAAATAATACTATAGTGCAGTGCAAGTGGGTTTTGCGAAAAAAATACGATAGTGATAACAATGTGCGTTACCGTGCTCGTCTAGTCGCGAAGGGCTTCACCCAAAAATATGGTGTTGATTATACAGAAACATTTTCGCCCGTAGTGAGACATACAACTCTTAGACTATTATTTGCTTTGTCTGTACAGTTAGGTTTAGAGGCTAACCATTTAGATGTAAAGACTGCGTTTTTAAATGGTGATTTAGAGGAAACCATTTATATGAAAATACCAGATTGTTATTATAGTAATGGTTCGGATTCTAAAGTATTGAAACTTAAAAAGGCAATTTATGGACTCAAGCAGGCCTCTAGAGCTTGGAATAAAAAAGTTGATAATTGTTTGATCAGTAATGGTTATAAAAGATCAAAAATAGAACCGTGTATGTATATAAAGGATAATAACGAGTGTAAGACCATTGTAACAGTGTATGTTGATGATTTCTTTATATTTTCCAATGATAAAATAGAAACTAAGAACTTGAAAAAGATTTTATCTAATAATTTTAGCATTAAGGACTTAGGTGAAGTTAAACAATGTCTTGGAATGAATGTAACTTTTAATAAAGATAAAGGGTATGTAACTTTAAGTCAGGAAACTTATATTGATCAACTTTTGAACAAATTTAATTTAAGTGATTGTAAAACTGTTGATACTTTGATGGAAGTCAAATTAAATATAAATAAATGTCAAGTAGATGTAAGTAGTCATGTGACCTATCAGAAACTAATTGGTAGTTTAATGTATTTATCAGTCTTAACTAGACCAGATATTAGTTACTCTATAAGTTTTTTAAGTCAATTTAATACTTGCTACACAAAGGAGCATTGGGAATATGCAAAGAGGGTATTGAAATATCTAAAACGAACAAAATGTTATGGAATAAAATATTGTAGAGAAGGCAATTCAGAAATAACAGGTTATGTAGATGCTGATTGGGCTTCTAACTCTATAGATAGGAGATCATATACTGGAATGTGTTTCTTGTTATCTGATGCTGTAATATCGTGGGAATGCAAAAAGCAGAAATGTGTAGCTCTCTCTAGCACTGAATCAGAGTATGTGGGTCTATCTGAAGCATGTAGAGAGGTGCTATATCTTAAGAGGTTACAATATGAAATAACTGGTAAGAAGTACATAATCAGCATATTCAATGATAACCAGGGTGCACAGAAGCTATGTGCAAACCCAGTCTTTCACAAACGTACAAAACATATCGATACTAAATATCATTTTTGTCGTGATTTAGTAAAAGATAATATTGTTAAAGTCTTGTATTTGTCAACAGCTGATATGCCAGCTGACATTTTAACCAAAAGCTTATGTTCAGCAAAACATTATAAATTTATGTTGCGTCTTGGCATAGTTTGTTTAAAATAATTTTGTATGCAATTGTTTAATGAATATTGCGATAAGTGGGGGTGTTGTTTTATATCGACAATATCAATAATTATAAACTAGTAGCACCATCTGGTGTAGAATATGTCATACTCACTGTTTATGTTATATTGTCTGTGTCTATATTTGAAATGAAGTTAGTTCTGGTCTGTGACTCACGCGTTTAACTGATTATAATAGCCCTACAGAAGTTAATCTAGTAACCTATAAATAACCCGCAAGGGACTTAGCGTGTTGATATGTATATAAATAAATCTAGTTCATTGGTTAACTTCGCTGTTGCAGTCAGTCAGATTAGGTAGTCGAGTCCTGCGACGACTTACTTGCATTAATTGTAAGTTTTCTTGCCCTCATAACCTACATGCATGACATGTAGTACTCCAGTTTGAAGGGTTGGGTGACCGATAAGCTTAATGAACATAGTATGTTTCTTAGATGACTATAGACGTGGTTATTTCTTACTATTAGGAAATTCACCTGCTTTTTTACCTTCTCTAAAAAGTATCTTCACTCCCATATACCAAAGAGGTAAGCAGAGGCACGACTAGGCCACTTACGACTAGCCGAAGACACTAAATTCCACTTGTGATAGGTTAGCCTATCAGTATTGCCAATCGGGCACATATCCAATCCCGGGACACGTTATTTTTATTCGAAAATTGAAAACATACATTTTCTAATATTTTTTTTGTTGGCCGATCTGGGGATCGAACTCGGGACCTCAAGAAGTCAAATCTGACGCCGCTAGACCACAGAGGCGATAGACCTTCTCTAAAAGTAAAAAAAAATATACAAAACTTTAACTCGTGTCTATGGTAAACTTACCGGTATAATTAGAAGGCGTGAGCAATAAGTACTGCTCCGAACGGGTTGGCCACAACAGATGAGCCATGACGCAAAACGCCAAACAATCCGCTGAATATGTTATACCTGTATCAATTATCTTTATATTAATACGTGATGCCAAAACTTTGGACCCCTTTTTAAGAAAATTGCGCGGACGCAGGAGCATAAAATTTGGCATACTTACTTATAGTTTATGTAAAGGAGAAGTGCAGAACGCTAATATTTTTCAATAATAATACTTACAAAGTTCATTAAATCTATAAATAAAACATTACCCATACTATCATGCTTTTGACATACACAGACAAGTTTATTGATAATAACGATAAATAAAAGATCACAGATGGCGCACTAAAAAGTTTGGAAACAAACTAGTTGGTCTTGAGAAATGATGTTGGCGTTCTTACGAATATCAACAAGATATCAAAGTTTAATATGATCGAATATCGACCAAAGGCAGACCTCTATTGAATATTAATGAATGAATAGGCGGCGAGATGCAGTTCATTCAAATCCATACTCAAAGCAAAGAAATAAACCGAAAAGTATAAAAAGTGACTGTATGACACAGCGGTATTAGTGTAGATCTAAGTGATTTGGTTTTATTGATTGTATTTAGTGATTTTTAGCCGACTTTTAAAAAAGATTCTTAAGTCGGCCAGTATTTTTTTCTATATGTAAATGAAGCTCTCTTGTTCGTTATTTAAAATTACCGCGCTTGCTTTGAATATTGTCTGTGGTGGGAGAAAACTGACAAGATGTCTGAATTGTAATATAAAGAGAAAAGACTATTGATTTAATTATTGGATTTATTTAAGAAAGTGTGAATAGTTTATAAAAACTGATTGTTTGGAGCAATAGCATTTAATGTTGTTTCTCTTTTTACAGGTTAGTATTTGTTTGAGTTGTATTTTAGATATAAGTTTAATTTGTTAAACATGTATGGTACCTAACCTACCAAATTGTTAAGTATTTTGATCAAAATAAAAAAATCTCTTTTTACAGAGCAACAACTTTGGCTTTTGGTTCAATTAACTTATTACATATATGTACACCGATTTCTTCGATGTTTTAGAACCGATTTACGTAATCCTTTTTTTGTTTGATGCGGAATAGTTTCGAATTGATCCCATAAAATTTGATTCGGGGTATTGGTTGGTTGAATAGGCCCATTGGTTTTTATTTTATTAGCATTTTTTTTCTACTTTCACCTATCCCGATGCCTATTTTTATTAACTTAGGTGAATTAGTGATAAGATTACAGAAACATCAGTATTCAGCAACCTGCTATTAAGATATTTTGTAAGGCTATGTTATAATATAGCCTTACACCATGCTATAAAGATGTCTTTATCTTTATATATATAATTTTTCTGTGAGTGTGTATGTCACTGAACTCCTTCTAGACGGCTGGAGCGATGTTGATGAAAGTTTTTGTGCGTGTTCAAGGGAATTCGAGAATGGTTTAGATTCACAATTTGGTCTCCTGGAAAATGTTTTTTTAATTATTTTTTTAATAATAAGTCGTTGTTGATTTTGGAATGTTTCACATCGGATCCGACAGACTGCGCTACTGTCGAAGCATTAATGTCAAGAGATACGAAGTTTGCTGGGTCAGCTAGTATATTATATAATTCTTGTGTTCGTGTGTTTGTCACTAAACTCCTTCTAGACGACTGGACCGATGTTGATGAAACTTTTTGTGTGTGTTCAAGGAATTCAAGAATGTTTAGATTCACAATTTGGTCTCCTGGAAAATGTTTTTTAATTAATTTTTTATTAATAAGTAGTTGTTGATTTTCTGGATCGGATCCGACAGACAGCTCTACTGTCGAAGCATTAATGTCAAGCGATACGAAGTTTGATGGGTCAGCTAGTTTACTTATAAAATAATAAAATTAAATTGTATCAGTTATAAACTGAGGAGTATTAAATAAAAATAACTACGTTAAAAAGCCGACTTCAAAACTTAAAAGTAAAAAATATTTAAGATTTTAATCAATTATATACTACCTATTACATTTTATATGTGCTACTAGCGTCTCGCCCCGGCTTTGCACGGTTATAAAATATACATATAAACTTCCTCTTAAATCACTTTATCTATTAAAAAAAACCGCATTAAAATCCATTGCATAGTTTTAAAGATTTAAGCATACAAAGAGACATAGGGACAGAGGAAGCGCCTTTGTTTTATACTATGTATTAATTTACTCTATTAGTAAGGTTGCAGTTGGTGTCAAGCCTTAAACTTATAAGTAAATATAAAATTTGCTTGGCACTGACTTCAAACCTATTAGTAAATGGCACATATAAGTAATAGGTAGTACATAATTTATTTTAAATCTTTATTAATTGTTATTTTTTAGTTTTGAAGTCGGTTTTTTTTTAACATAGTTATTTTTATTAGTGTACTTAACTAGTATGCATGTGTATAGTTGGATAAGTGGTGACTTTATGTTCGCGGTGGGTGTGGATACTGGTGATTAAGTTTACGAGTATTTTATAAACAAAAGCCGAACACTAGATTTATCTTAATTTCTGTAATCTGCAATATTTTCACCTATACATCCGGGCTTCTTTGCAGAATAGACCATCTGCCTTCTTGCCAGGCAGCTCGTAAATGGTAAGCATAGGCTTACCGTCACTTACACCGTGACATCTGACTAGGTAGTAGTTTTGCAGCGGCTCGCCCGGATTGGTACCACCGCCTAAACTTTTCCTGCCGCCATAACGTCAGAGCTTGCCGTTGACGTGTTCTGATTCGGAGGGTAAGGTAACCGGTAAACTTACATTTGCTCGAGGTGTATTATCCTCAGGTTGGCAGCGCACCATTACCAGCTTTGGTGTTTCTAGACGGCGTGAATGTCTTACAATCATTACATTCGCCTGCCTGTTTGCCTTCCAATATCATTAAAGAATATATTTACATTAATAGTAAACTGAACGGCTAATACTCACCTAATATAAATTTAAACCTCCACAAGGGGCTAATCTGCAGGGCGATCAGAGCTATTATAGGCAAATACACGAACCACACCAGACTTGACGCCCCGAAATGCAAAAGGAAATTAAGTTTCGGCATGTTGTGTTCATACATCATGGTGTTCCGTAGCTCTAGAACGAACCACGTCATGATCGCAACTCGCAACGTCAACACTAGCCAACCAGGCCAGGTTTGGTATTCGTCTATCTCTTCTATGATATCTACTTCCGTCTGCAATTAAGAAAGTTTTAATGTGAAGGGAATTACAGTTGACACCAACCATCTTATTAATAAAAAAAAACTTAAGTCCTCCAGGGTTCAACCTGATATACTTTCTTATACTGTGATATAGATTATAAAAAAGTAACTTCACGCCCACATCCCCCAAGAGATAGGCAGAGGCACCCACGACTAGCCGATGACACCAAGTCACACAATGTGATAGGTGCCAAGCCTATCGCCAACCGGCACATATCCAATCCCGAGCAACATTTTTTTATTAGAAATTTTTTTTGTTGCCCGACCCGGGGATCGAACCCGGGAGCTAGAGAAAAGTTCGACGCCGGACCGCTAGACAACAGAGGCGATCAATATAAAAGTGTCACTCATATAATATAATCACCTTTAAGCAGACTGGAAGGTTACGAGGGCCAAACTGAAAGTTTTTAGAACTGGCAACTTAAAAGCATTATATTAAAAAAATAAGTTTAAATTTTGAAAATAGAACTCTTTACCAATAATATTG
>NJDD01000154.1:134651-155048 GCA_002245505.1 Calephelis nemesis
AATTTGTTAATGTTTTTCAATTAAGTAAATTAAAATTAGTAACCTATGACTCGCGACCAAATATATACATTGTAAGCTTTAAAAGTTAACTATATTACTTTGTCTTTCGATATTTTCGAAAATAACAGTTGTCTCACTACAGTTTAAAAAAAAGAAAGTGCAACAGTAATCAGTTATTTGTTGAATTGAATCAATCTTTCACGCACAGACTAGTAAGCACAGAACAATATTACTCACAGAGCTAGTAAGAGAACTACACGTTTTGCTTTCACGATTTGTGTCTGTATGGTCCATGTAGTTACCTACGCATACAGTTCCTAATACAAAATAAAACACAGATTCACAGATTTGTTGTTTCCGAGATTTTTTCAAAACGAAAACCCGCAACTAATTCTCGACTGTATGGCTTAACTTTTAACAATTTGTTTATTTTCCAGAAACTTGCCGCTAGCCTGCATTATAATCTTTAATGATGCTGTTTACGAGTATTGGATCGTAAATATATTTTCCGAAATAATAATGCAAAGTCAAATCTTGCTTTACTTCGTAATCTACAATCTACTAAACAATTGCACATTTTTACTATAATAAAATAAAAGTATAATATAATAGAACATACCATTGGAAAAACTAAAGGAATTGCATTAAAATTCTCACATAAAAACACACACACACACACGCACATACACATTCAAAAAGAAAGCCATCATGTATTTATTTATAAATACTTTTTTAAGTGCATTCTTTTAGGTATATAATATAATAAACATAATTATTACAACCCTACCCCTTAATATAAATACTTAAATAATATATTATTTTGTGTATAAGTGATATCCAACATGTCATGATTACAGTCATTATCTGTTATTAATTAGTTCGTGTCTTTATATGTAACATCAAACATGTAATAATGTGTTGGCAAAAATTGTAATGTACTAATACATACACATATATCTTCATGTTTCAGAGTGCCAATTGTCACGATTCCCATACACCTGCTTAGCTTGTACATACCTCACTTGATCAATTTGTTATCTAATTTTCATATCAAACATATTCTGTGAACTATTTATTCCTCTCGTTTTTCAAATGTCATCTACGAGGGTCAAACTGAAAGTTCTTAGAAAATCAAAAACTAAGCATTCTAGCAAGTTATTAGTTTTATTATAACTTTTCAAAATAGCGTCCATTTACATCAATACATCGCTGCATTCGATGGAACCATTGAGAAAAGCACCTTGCCCACTCGGCCTTAGGGGTCTCTTCGACGGTGTTTTGAAACGCAGCCACTGCTTCTTCGGCGTCCATAAAACGTTTTCCTCGAAATTTTTCTTTTATTTTCGGGAATGAATAAAAATCGCAGGGTGCGAGGTCGAGGCTATACGGCGGGTGACCCAGTAATTCCACGTCTGAGGTCGCCAAATAGTCGATCGTTTGCCTGGCGGTGTGCGACGAGGCATTGTCGTGATGAAGGAGGATCCTGCTGCGAGGTCGTTTCTCTCGAACTTTTTCCAAGGCAAGGGGCAAACAGTTGTTAGTGTACCACTCTGCATTAACCGTTTTCTGATCCTCAAGACACCTGTTGCGTAATGACCTGTCTTTCCGAAGAACGAGGCCACCATCTTTTTTCCAACACTTCGACCTCTCTTCACTTTAGTTGGCAACTCTTCGGAAGGAAACACCCACTGAGCAGACTGTCTTTTGGTTTCCGGATCATAACAGTAAATCCAGCTTTCGTCACCCGTTAGTATGTCGAACACAGCATTTGAGTCACCTCCGTTAAATTTTTGGATCATTTCTCGGCACCAATCAACACGGCGGAGTTTTTGAGCCTCGGTCAAATTATGCGGTATCCAGCGGGCACAAAGCTTCCTGACCGCTAAATGTTCATGGAGGATTTTGTGCACTTGTCTCATACCTATGCCTAGACTTGTCCGAATCTGCTGATAGGTCACTCTTTTGTCAGTCTCTATCATACGCCGCACAACACTGATATTGTCTTCAGTCGTCGCTGTAGAAGGCCGTCCCTCACGCAAATCATCGGTGAGATTAGTTCGACCACGTTTGAATTCATTAAACCAGTTGTAAACTGTTGCACGAGATGGGGCTTCATCGTGAAAAGCCAATCGAAGTCTATCATAACTTTCTTGTTGACTTATATGACATCGAAAAACATGAAAAATCATTGCACGAAAATTTTCTCGGCTTAAATTCATTCTGACGTGCACAGACAATTTTCAATTTGCCGCCAAATCGTAAAACAAATGACAAATGAATGAAATGTATACTCAATATTATCGGTAAAGATTTCTATTTTCAAAATTTAAACTTATTTTTTTAATATAATGCTTTTAAGTTGCCAGTTTTAAAAACTTTCAGTTTGGCCCTCGTATAATATTTACTGAAAAAATTACGAAGAGTTCCTTATTATTTTCTATATCATTATAATGTTTGAGCGGATATTCGTATTTAGATAAGGATTATTTTTTCTTGGACACGTAATCAAGGTTTATAAAATACATTAGGGGCTGATTTTGTATTTCAGTGGCCAACTCAAAATTGAAAAGTGTACGTCGAGTAGCTGTCAAATGGACGTCATTTGTGTTTGTTATTTCTTTTTGTAGTAGTTGGTTAGTAGCTCAGATAAAGTGTTAGTAGTTAATTTGTCCCTTTCTGGGACCGGCTACGGCGACTTTTAGGCCAAATTGCCATATCTTCGGTATTAATAAGTCTTTATTTCAGTCACTAGTCACTATTTACAAAGTCACGACACGGTCTTGAGTAAAGCGGTGGTGGTTTTACACAAGCTCACTTTGGGGAGATTTGGTGGCAGCGAGGAAATTCACGATACACTAATTTCTTCATGATTATTTCATTTGTGTACGTTCACTAAAAAAAACTAAACTAATTTCCACCTAAATTAACTAGTCTCACTCAATATAAACACAACATTCAATAATTATGAAAAAATACGACCATCTTCATTCACGATGTTCACGATGGCGCAAAATCTCCTTTCTTTTTTATTTTTTTTTTAGGTTAATTTGCCGCTTTCTGGAGCCGGCTAAGACCTTTCGGCCATGCTGCCAAGTCTTCCGTACTAGTAAATTCTTTTTCGTATTAAAATTTTAAAGTCATTTCTTCAGTTTCTGAACATGTTGTCTTCCCCTTTTCAAAAGTCATTTCAGTTGGGGTGTATACACAAATAAAAAGGTTATTTGAGTTCTTCAATACGTCTTTAGTTTTAATTTCTTGAAGTTTACATATTAGTAATTTGTTAGTACGACACATCCTTGAATTACGATTATTTTCACACAAATTATAAAACCAAAATTCTAAACACCAAAATCATCTTCTTTCATGTTGGTGCCAAAACTTCTACGTCAGTACATAAAGTATTTTTGTCATTTTTTTTTACCTTTATACTTTATACTAGTCTTATATTATGTAATAAACCCATATCTTAATAGGTATTTCATGTCTTTTTCCCGTTTCGTCTTCAATTTCTTTTCTTGTTCAGGCCTCTGCCTCGTCTGTCGTTATAGAACACTACAATAGTCTTTCACCAGTATAGTTTATTTAATAAATCATATTTACACACAACTAAGTAATTTACACTTTAATTAATTTACAAATTATACATTTTTACATTATATTACATATTTTTAGCTTAAAGATGGGAGGGAACCCTCGAAAAGCGCGCCTTCCCTCTCCGACCGTTCCCACCAACCTCCTTTCTTTTTTTAGTTTCTTTTAGTTGTTGTAGTTTTTTAATTTTATCACAGTCGGGGAAAGGCAAAGGATTTGAGTTCATACAGCCACGTCTTCCGTATTATAAAATCTTTTCTTGTTATATATTTTCAATTCATGTCTTCCGTATTCATTATTTGTTTCAGGCATTAGTTACTATTTAGCAAAGTCATGTCTGGGTCTTGAGTAAAGCGGTGGTTTCGTTACACAAGCTCGTCTATGAGATTTGGCGACAGCGAGAAAATTCACGATACACTAATTTCTTCTTAATTATTTCATTTGTTCACTTTCACTGAACAAAATTAAACCAAATCCCACCTAAATTAACTAATTTTACTTATAATTTACTCTAAATTCAGTAACTGTGAAAAAATTACGACCGTCTTACTTCACGATGGCGCCAAAACTCCTTTTTTTAGGTTAAGTTGCCCATTTCTGGAGCCGGCTAAAACCTTTAGGCCATGCTGCCACGTCTTCCGTATTAATTAATTCTTATGCAGACATTAGTCACATATCTTCCGTATCAATTAATTATTAAACAGTCATTAGTTACTATTTACAAAGGCACGTCAGGATCTTAAGTAAAGTGGTGGTCACATTACATTACACAAGCTCACTTTGGGAGATTTGGCGGCAGCGAGGAAATTTACGATACATTAATTTCTTCATGATTGTTTCATTTGTACACTTTCACTGAACAAAATTTAACTGATTCCCACCTTATATAACCAATTTTACTCATAATTTACACTAAATTCAATAATCATCTTCATTCACGATGGCGCCAAACTCCTTTGCTATTTCTATTGTATTTCTGTTGGTCACTGGAGATAGTAGCAAATATAAAACACGAGATATTTGATGTACACTTTTCCATTTAGAGTTGGCCATTGCGATACATAATCAGACCCCAGGTTTTGTCAGAGGTTGCTGAAAATTTTTAATTTTAAGATTATATCATTTGTGTTTCATCTTTTTTTATTGAATAACAACATGAGAATTAAAAATTGAGTACAGTAGTAGGTACTTCTAATGTTAACGTATTTTTCGATTTAAGCGCAAAAAGGAAATTAGTAAATTATACAGAATTTTTAAATTTTAAACTGATTTATACAGTAGAATGTTCCAAATGTAAGAACTTTTTACTTCTGATTTGGTTGGCAACCCTTGTCAATGCATGCAAATTGCAAAATTAAATGGGCAACTCTGTTGAGAAAAGAAAACTAGTCGAGACTCTAGGTTACGCGACTTTTACATTAAGATTCTTGTATTAATTTTTGTTACTCTTTCTTTACTCTAAATACAAGTTAATAGAAATGTCCGGTATTCGTAATCACCATTCCAAAATCAGAATAGTGTAGAAGAAAAAGATTATGTTTAAAGTGAAACAATTGCTTTACTTGTCAGCCATCACAGTGCAATTTTATGTTCACCGACCACCGTCAAACCTAGTAGCCCTATTCCTTTGTGAATTGTAAACCTCTAAAATGATTTATTTTTCAATATACTTTACCTAACGATGTATCTGGGGACTAGGATTGTTAAATGACAGTGAACAATAAAGGTTATATTATTTCCGTAATATGATTTGGCTTTATGGTTGTCCCAAACGGAAATACACTCGGTATTACTGAACTTTAAATCGCTTTTTGGAAAGTTATATTGGTGAATTAGTTGTAAGCTAATTTAAAAGTGAATTATATGTGTTATAATGGTAGAGATAGGTGCCCCGCAACAGTCTTCAGAAGACAATCTAGAAAACGCTGAGTGGTATTGGGGTGATATAACTAGGTAAGTAATGTAGAATATTAATAATAACGCCAAATGTTACTTTATTTATTTCTAAATTGATAATATAAAACAATGCAAAAAGTATATAGTTTTTGGCAATGAAATTTTAGAAATATTACTTAGAAAGCTGGTCATTTGTTTTATATTGTTCTGTACAATAATATATAAGCCGTTGGATTAAAACACAGATTGATAGGTCATAGATAGCACCAGAATCTAGGCCAATAAATACCTGTTACATTAATCAACAAATGATAGGATGAAATTTAGTAGTGGGTTAGTTATTTATGAAACTGAATTATTAAAAAACAGAAAATTAGATGTTATCTTTGTTTAACAAGAATCTAATATGTTTAGGTTTTTGTAGGTTCCATGTGTACCTACAAAAATTCTAAAATCATTAAAACAAGTCAAAATCTGAGTGTATACTGAAACTTAAAGAAGTTTTGTAATTTGATTATTAGAAATACAATTAATTCGTAGTAAGTACATAGAATTTACATGTCAGCAACAATTTATGCATATTATGTAGAACTAGTAAATTACAACTGTAATGTATTTTGATACTGCAATATTGGAAATATTCAAAACCTATGAAGACAAGGAAATTTAATTGAGCTTGCTATTGAGTCTGACTTACTTTTGCTGAGCAAAATTTTTAACAAAAAATTTTGACAGCTATAGCTTTTCATTTTACAATTCAATTTGAGACTTTTTATACACACATACATATCTTCATGCCAAGTCCCTTACTGGATAGGCAGATAGTTTTGAGTGCCAAACCTCATGATCCTGACAAACCTGTCTGGCTTCCTTTACATTTTATCTTTCTTACTATCTTACAAGACAACATTTTTGAAATTATGTAAAAAGTACATGTTGCTATTCTTTCACAACAATTTTATGTATATTGCATTAATGTTGCATGTTGCAAACCAATAATATATGGCATAATTAAAAATTTGCAATTATTTACCCATTACATGTTTGACTGTAACTATACCTGTATCTAGTAAACTGATTACCAATACACATAACATACCTATCTGATTATAATACCTATATGTACCCATGTTGCAACTGTTGAAATGTATTAATGAAATGAAAAGAAAATATTTTAAAATCTATTTTTCTATCAAATAAGCAGCCTACGAAATCATAGAAAAAAAGTAAGTCAAGATTAGCATTCAAGTGATGCTGTACAGATTGTCCGCATATATTGAAAATGTTTTTAGATTTTTAACGTCAATACAATTTGTTAATTTTTATCTAATTGTTGTAGAACAAGACAAAATGCTTAAGATTGTTGTGTAAAAAGTGCATGTTGTGTTTCTTGCGCAATAAAGATATGCTTATTTCATAATAATTGCAGACTCCAAACTATTGCTAAATATAATTAAATATTAGCAATTTTTTGCCCACATGTTTGCCTGTGACTTCACTTGTGTCTACTACACTGATTTCTATTACACATAACATATATGTTTAAATATGTACCCATGCTGCATCTGTTGATGAGTCATTATGAAATTAATAGAAAATATTTTAAAATCTTTGTTTATATCCTAAAATTTCTATTTTGTCAAGTAAAAAAACTTGTTTTAATTTTTTTTTCCTTAACAACGCTTGACACATCGCACCCTCAGTAATATAAGGGCTCTATCCAAAAAACTACTTTTTGTGAAATCGTGTTTTAATTAATATACAGTATTTTTTTCCGATATTATTCATGTGTAAAACACATACAATTACCAAGTCATTCTTATATTTTTTAGCTAGCGCTAACTAGTAGCGAATATCAATTGTGCGTTTATCATTCAAAATACCTGTGGTATATGGGATTTTCAATGTTAAAAATTTGACTTGAGCCCTTATATTACTGAAGGTGCGACATATCAATCTTTCTAAAAAATGAACTTAAGTTTGTGTGGTGGTCTTTTATGCACTTGTATCTTTGTATTGGCCTATTCAGTGTTAACTCACAAATATCTTAATATTATCCTAAGATTAGACAAAGTGTTAAATTTGTTTAATTTACTAACAATATATAATTGATGTTACAATTATGTCTGTAACAATTTAAAATTCATATTTTGAATTTCATCATATTATTATTTCTTGCAATTTCAGGGATGAAGCCAATGAAAAGTTGAAAGATACATGTGATGGAACCTTCTTAGTTCGTAATGCCTCAAATAAGGATAGTGGGTACACATTGACTGTAAGAAAAGGAGGCACTAATAAGTTGATCAAAATCTTCAATCAAGATGGACGTTATGGGTTCTGTGAACCTTTTGGATTTAACTCAGTTGTTGAACTCATTAGATTTTATACGGAATATTCACTTGCACACTGCAACAGCAGTCTAGATATTAAGCTAAAGTATCCTTTATCAAGACATCAAGATAATGAGGGAATTGAAAATATTAGTGATGAAGTATTGGAAACCAGGTTTAAGGATTTTCATAAAGAATTTATCAACAAGACTAATGAATATGATGAACGATCTGAGGACTACATGAGGTTAAGAGAAGAAGTAAAACTCAAAAGACAAGCTTTAGATGCATTTAGAGAAACAGTAAAAGTATGTGAAGACCATTTAAAATTACAAGAGAAAATGCAAGCAGATGCTCAGCCTCATGAGAAAAACGATCTTATAGAAAATAATAAACAGATGATTTCAAGAGTGAATAGTTTAAAACAAGCTAGAGCACAACTTCATAATATCCTTAAAGAGACTGTAGAATCTAATTTAGTTCTTGAAAGAGAAATAACAAAATTAAAATCTGAGATTGTACAACTTCATAGAATCAAACTACGATACAAAGTGTAAGTACACTCTCACAAAACAGTTTTTTTATTTTGCCTTGGTGTGGGACTGTCTCATAACTCCTAAACTAGTAAATTGATTCCAATTCAACATGGATTTTTTAAAATTTGAAAGCTGACATATTCGGCAAGGCTCTTAGCTACATTATGAATATGTAGTCATATTTTTAACTTTGTTATTGACTTAGTTATTGAAATTGAATATTTGATTTTTTGCTTGATTGTACAATATACCAATTGTAGAAAGCTGATATCTGATAAAATTATTATAAAGAAGGCAGATTTTCATGTTTGTTATCAATTTTAAAAGGAATAAATGTTATTAATTTTGATCACATGAGATTGTTACATTATCATAAGATAACAGATAACATAAATAAATATTTTAGTGCTAGCAGTTACTAAAGGCTTTGCCTTGAATATAATGTTAGTTATCCTCTTGGTCCTTAGGTTTTGCACAGGAGACTGTTGAGAGTATAGACAAAAGAGTAGCCTATCTACTATGTATGTTTTTAGGACTTAATGTTTTTAAGGTTTGATTCAACAATAAACACTGAGACATACAATATACAATTGCTTCCATATATACAAATAATGTTAAAAACAATAGACTGTCCTTTGCAGTTTTAATATTATTTTTTGACCACAATTAAAAAATGTGAATTTTTTGGATTTAGTATATATTTTTTTACATATACATGCAATTTATATATGAAAGATTTTTGACTAAAATTTTGCAATTTTTTTTGTAGATTATTACAAAAACGAGGTAAAACTGAAGAATATTTACAAGCTCTTGAAGAAAATAATATGCATAAACTTAATCAACGTTATGCACACCGTGAAACAATAGCATGGATGTTAGAGAAATGTACCCGTAATGAAGCTGAAGCTTTGTTAAAAGGCAAACCTCAAGGAACGTTTCTGATAAGGCCTAATTCAACAGGTCAACTTGCACTGTCGATCAGTTGCAATAATGTGGTTTATCATTGTATTATTCATAAGACTGAAAGAGGATATGGATTTGCTGAACCTTATAATATTTATAGGTATGTCAATTCTTTGTCAAATCTTTTTTTTCCAAATTTTTTATTTAAACTAAAACTAAAATTTTAAGGACTTTTCACTCGGGAAATATTCCAGCTTATATTTCTTATTTCAGCTAAGATGGTAAGCTTATAAATCTATGCACACATCTTGTCAAAAAAGAGTGTCTCTTGACTTAAGAGAGAAAAAATGTGGAAGCTGTGTAACAGATTGTTCTATCTTAAGCTTAAATAAAAGGGAGGAGAAGTAACTAACCTAAACAATCCACACTGTGACTTTTCCAGATTAGGGATGTAGAAGCATAATGGTAAACATGCAGTAAAACATGACCAAATTTTTTTTTCAGGACTTTGAATGAGCTTGTGATGCACTATGCTGTAAATTCATTGGAAGAACACAATAGTGATTTGGGAACTGTTTTGAAGTATCCTATCAATGCACATCTTGTCAAGAAACCAGAGAAGAAGGTAAGTCCACCACTCCCTGACCAGCCAATTCATCGTAAACACAGGAAACCACGCCATCAGTTGCCATAATTTGTACCGTTGACGGTTATGTATGGAGATATCTCTATGTGATTGGTCTTCTGTTGTCATGTTACACATGTAAAGTAGGCTTCATAGGCTAGAGGTAGATAGGCTTGTGCCTTGTTTAGCAAAACTTCCATTCTTAAAATGGCTAAAATAAACTAATTTCTTAAAATAAATTCTAAATGTTAAAAAATTCTTAGTTATGTATTGAACATTATTATAGACCTCTCATAGCTACAGTGTACTCGAAATATACTATTTTAGGAGCACAAAAGTGAACAAATTTTTACAAAATCTTTTCAAACATTAGTAACAAAACTCTTTTGTGATTTAGAGCTTTAGTGGTAAAATAGAATACTGATATGGTTTCAACCTTACTTTGTAAATAGAATGTATTACTTGTGATATGGCCTAAAATAAAACTAAGTCAGGCGGTCTAATTATTATAATTTATGCTGAATTGTGATTAAAGAAAGCAAAGGGTGATCAATAATGATTTATGTAACATGATTAACAGAAGGCTCCATTTGAATGCTGATTGAAATATGCAAGTAAATTGTAATGTATAAATTTTTGTAATAATACATACAAGATGTGATTATTTATATAAGAAAGGATTAATAAGGCTTTACTAGTGGTTTAGTTTGTTTTGATATATGATATCTTAAAGTGTCAATTTTTGTATATTTATGGAGATGTAGAGTTCATTATTTTAACAAGATTTCAATTATTATTTTTTGTAAATGATGTACTTTTTGTATACTTGCAATTTTTTGATATCAGAAATTTATAGCGAAGCTGGACTTCAACAGTTTTTGAGAACATTGATACTTTTATTCCATATTGCACATTGATGTTGATTCTACTGTGAAATTTCTATATTTATTTAATTATATGTATATACATATTTGTTTTCAACTAAAGTAAAAAGGCATAAAACACATTCTCGATATTTCTACAGATTTTTAATTTATATAACAATTTACTAATTTGAAAATAATTGCTCAATAATTTGTTGAAATTCCCATTTCTTCTAATTTTAATCTGTTGATTGAAGATAAATTTAAATTTTTTACAAGAAAATCAGCATCATTGCCTACCCTCCTAAAATAAAACATCATTACAATCATTTCTAGATAGATATTTCAGCGACACAAACCAAGCTAACAATTTCTTGCAGTTTTGAACTTTGATTCCGTACCTTGGGTTTCAAAACGCGTCAAATGGTAACATACTTTAACTAGGAAATCTCAAATCCACTGCATAAAGTACACAATAAGCATAAAGTTTGAAACAAGTGTAGTGTTGCATGGTCTATAGGATTACATTTGACACCAAGTTTTGAACCTAATGGCCCCAATCCGAAGTCAAAACTGATTTTATATCAATGCTTGGCTAACTTCATTAAAATTTATTATACACTGATAAGCAATAAAATTAGACCATATAACATTTTAGATTGTGCTTATGTTGATGATAATAATGATATTGGTGTTGTGACTACGCATTTGCCATCACAATCCAAAATTTAATTAGGCCACTGGATATCTAAAGATTAAAGACACAATTATCATGACAATTTTTTCATGAATACATAAATGTAAAAATTGCATATAAAAAAATATTGGTGGTAATTCTGCATTGCACTTACTATTTTCAAGTTTTCACTACCTTGTGTCAACAAAAGTAATGGAAAGAGACAAGACATATTCAGTGCTGTCAGACTAGTTTGTGAGTAACATTTCTACAGACTTACATCTCCGAGTGCAGCCGTTAATTTATTCCTCAAAAAAAGTTGATTAAAATCGTCACAAGTTAATAATATGTCGTGACTAATCTAACATATCTAAAATGTTACAAATCTTTTGTTTTTGTTTGACTGCAAAATTATAGCATACTCCTAAATAAGTGCTCAGCAGAATTATCACCATGATCCCATAAATAAATGCATTTACTTACTTTCATTATACAGCAATATACCTACTAGTTACTATTTTTAGGTTATCATACATTTATTTATTTTGACATTTCGTGTAATTATTGATACAAATCTTTTAGAAACTTAACAAAAACTTAATCAATGCATATCTTGTATTGCAATTTAGCCTAATTTTAATGCTTATTGGTATACTTTACTTGAACTGTACAATGATATTAATTAATTACTAAATATTTGACGAGTTTCAAGTTTCTAGAGTTAATAAATTGGAAAGGATTTATAAAGGATATCAATTTAAAAAATGTACTGTTGCACATTGCAACTTCTTCCATTTGTGTGTATTACAAATTAGGTTATTTTTATTGTTTCATATCTTTCAATATTTAAATTTAAATCTGCATAGTACTTTAGAAGAATTTTTAATACTATATAATATGTATATGTATTGAGAAAGCATGTCTTTATAAGGCTTCCAAAATTGGTTTGGCTGGATGTACAAAATGTAGTAATAGCCTAAGAACCATGATATTGTTAAGATAACTTCCAAACAATTAAAAGTAATATATTGTTTAGGTTTATAGTTAACATATATATTTCATGTATTTGACAGTAAAATATGTAGACCATCATGTGATAAAACTTAAAAAAGAAACCAAAGTTCTTGAATCTTAAACAGTATTTTCTGGATATGCTGGAAACCTATTTTCAACCGTTTTTATATAAAATATCTACAGTCTGCATTATTATAAATATTACAGAACTTTGCTGTCTGACTATCTGGCAAAATGATAATCATTCTATACATTCATAAACCATTAACTTGTTATCTTAATTTAATAAAAGATACTGTTCTGTAAATGATGGACACCTGAGATGATGGAAGGGTGAACTAAAAGTTATCAAAACACCTAAACTGGAATTGACTTTTACAGTACTTTGTCTTCGACCAAAATAAATTAGTGAGTTAACATTAAACAAATGAGTATCGAAAATTACAAAATAGCCAAGTCAAGTCCAGGTCTTATATGTTAAGGAACAAAAATTATAACTTATTGTGAATTATCGAATCTAAAACGGTACTAAAACCTACAAAAAGTAGCCATCACTACCTACTCGGAATATTTTTTTTATTAAATATTATTTAGAATTAATTAAATAAATATGGTATCAAGATTGACAATTTGGCATAGTTTGGTGAGAACCAAATATAATCTTGTGCGTAGGTGCAACAAGGACAAGCAGAGCTTTGACAAGATAGTAAATCACAAAGATTTTAAGCTCTTTGTTATTTGTTACATATAATTGCGGGATTTAACGCTTTGAGAAGATTGAAACCCAATTCTTTGAAAGAAACGGACAAAACTTATTTACAGCTGTACTACTGCTACATATGTTATTTTGAGCGCGCCGCGCCATCTATGGACTGCCTGTCTTCTAATTTATTTTGGTTGAAATTTAGTAAACTAAGTGTAATGAGTATATCGTACTTTGAGTGCATCACTCATTGACGACGTATCCAGTAATTTATGTTAATCAAATCACTCTATTCTTAAAACGTATAAATCGTTAATCTTGCCAGAAATGAAAATGTTAAGAAAACTAAAAGTTCTGTTATTTTTTCTCTCTGGTATTCAACGAAAATACTAATTGTTTTAACAAAATCCTAGTTAGTATGTATTTCCGAATTTATGTCCTAAGCCTAACTTATAAAATTTTGCAACATTTCTTCTCACATTTTTTTAAGCGTTAGACAAAAAATAGTGATAAATAATATTAAGGTATAATGTACCTTCAAATATTTATTTTATTGTTAGTTGATTTAAACAATATTATGTATAAGATGAATAACAGATTATAATTTTAATAGATATTATAATTGCTTAAAATATGTATGTAATATATATGTTAAAATTATTTATACGAGATTATTAAATCAAAGTTATTTTTGTATTTACGTCGATAGATAGGTATTATTAGATTTTATGTATTAAAGATACCTATAGTAAGAGCGTGCTTTCAAATAGTAGTTTACACTTACTGCTTAACTCTGTAGTTCTTGTAAGACGTAATCCCATTAAAAAGGAGTAAAAGTTTAGAACAGTTTTGTGCGAATGAAAGGGAGAAATTACAGTAGGAGAAAGTACGCAAGAACAGAGTTAGACAATATATGTTAACAACCTATTGTCTTTTAGAATGTTCTCACTATACCTCCATAATTTTATTTTTTTAAGTTTCAATGTGCAAGTAAGTTTGTACATAGTTATAACAATATGATCTCAATTAAAAGTTAATTTACAAAATTGGTATGTAAAATCAATATACGTGAATATTAATAAAAGTGAATGGAATAAATCAGTCGTCATTTTATAGTCTTGTAATTAACAAAGTGTTAATAAACAATTTATAAAAAAATAGTTTTATTGCAAATTATTTTCTTTTAAGATTCACCAAATAGGCAACCACTTGGTCACTTATAATGGAATTTCATAACGCCAACAAAAATATACATGGATCCTGGACTTTCATGATTTCTTATTGGTCTCGTTTGAAAAATAATGTTTAAAAAAGCCACATGACAACGCACTTGCTAATACACAACAGTTAGGCGCAACTTTTATATCAAAAAATAAGTTTGATATGTTTTTTATTCGCCCAAATCATATGTCACAAGTTGCCTTATATCTGAATGCCTTTAGACTTACTTTCAAATTATACGGGTTAAACATTTTCAAGTAAATATTTATACAAATTCGGGGTTTGCTATGTACCTATCTATGTAAGTTCCGCCTCTTATTACGTAGTATTTATATAATCTTTTATACACAATCAGAAAAAGCTTTATTTGCATAAACTACACAAGTATGTACGATACTTGGGCGCGTCGACATTTTTTAAACAACCACCGGATCGGAATCGCAGCCATACACTGAGAAAATCCAGCGAAAGAAACTCAGCGGGCTTGTCTTTTTTCAATACTAAATCCTGAAACTGTTAAGTGTGGTAATAAACACTTCACACACGGCAGCCATACTGTAAAAATAAACATTACAACAGGGCATATCTCGTTACATTTTTCTATAGAAATCGTCAGGAGACCACACATGACAACTATAATGTACATTTTTACATCTTCTTATCTAAAGTTCCAGAACGATACCAAAATATACTTTATGTTCCAATACATCTCTTTACATCTTAATACATTTCCTTTTGAACAGGATGTTCAAAAAGTTGCTGTTACCGCTTTCGGTTTACGACGCCACATAAAGGGTTTCGTTAATAATACGAGGGTCAAACTGAAAGTTCTTAGAAAATCAAAAACTAAGCATTCTAGCAAGTTATTAGTTTTATTATAACTTTTCAAAATAGCGTCCATTTACATCAATACATCGCTGCATTCGATGGAACCATTGAGAAAAGCACCTTGCCCACTCGGCCTTAGGGGTCTCTTCGACGGCGTTTTGAAACGAAGCCACTGCTTCTTCGGCGTCCATAAAATGTTTTCCTCGAAGTTTTTCTTTTATTTTCGGGAATAAATAAAAATCGCAGGGTGCGAGGTCGGGGCTATACGGCGGGTGACCCAGTAATTCCACGTCTGAGGTCGCCAAATAGTCGATCGTTTGCCTGGCGGTGTGCGACGAGGCATTGTCGTGATAATCCATCCTGCTGCGAGGTCGTTTCTCTCGAACTTTTTCCAAGACATATGGCAAACAGTTGTTAGTGTACCACTCTGCATTAACCGTTTTCTGATCCTCTAAGACAACTGTCGCGTAATGACCTGTCTTTCCGAAGAACGAGGCCACCATCTTTTTTCCAACACTTCGACCTCTTCACTTTAGTTGGCAACTCTTCGGAAGGAAACACCCACTGAGCAGACTGTCTTTTGGTTTCCGGATCATAACAGTAAATCCAGCTTTCGTCACCCGTTAGTATGTCGAACACAGCATTTGAGTCACCTCCGTTAAATTTTTGGATCATTTCTCGGCACCAATCAACACGGCGGAGTTTTTGAGCCTCGGTCAAATTATGCGGTATCCAGCGGACACAAAGCTTCCTGACCGCTAAATGTTCATGGAGGATTTTGTGCACTTGTCTCATACCTATGCCTAGACTTGTCCGAATCTGCTGATAGGTCACTCTTTTGTCAGTCTCTATCATACGCCGCACAACACTGATATTGTCTTCAGTCGTCGCTGTAGAAGGCCGTCCCTCACGCAAATCATCGGTGAGATTAGTTCGACCACGTTTGAATTCATTAAACCAGTTGTAAACTGTGGCACGAGATGGGGCTTCATCGTGAAAAGCCAATCGAAGTCTATCATAACTTTCTTGTTGACTTATATGAAAAGTCATGAAAAATCATTGCACGAAAATTTTCTCGGCTTAAATTCATTCTGACGTGCACAGACAATTTTCAATTTGCCGCCAAATCGTAAAACAAATGACAAATGAATGAAATGTATACTCAATAACTCAATATTATTGGTAAAGAGTTCTATTTTCAAAATTTAAACTTATTTTTTTAATATAATGCTTTTAAGTTGCCAGTTCTAAAAACTTTCAGTTTGGCCCTCGTAATAATAAATCTTTATTTCACGTAAACCTACAAGAGGCAACTGTGACGTGTCTATACAATAATAAATCTACCACCGGATCGGAGCGCGGCCGCACACTGAGAAGATCTGGCAAGAAACTCAGTGGGCTTGTCTTTACCAACCCTACTGTTTTAACAGTAGATTTACTGTTTTTAACGTGACAACACTGTTTTCTGTTTTAGCTCATTCTACTGTTTTTTATGCCAGTGTTGTTATTAATAAAATCAACGGCATTTTACATACAAAATCTGAAATAGACGAATGTTACGCATTTGATGCTACTGAAAATCATATAAAAAATTTAATCAAAGGATGTACGCTTTTAACAATAACAATTAAACAGAAAATGTTGAGGATGGAGTAATACACAACAATGAACAATGTTTGTAATTTTAATTACCTATTTTTAATGAATAATTTAATTATGTTGTTTTTTTCAATATATTTTTTTTATAATATTGAAAGGCTAACAAGTAGACGGATTTCTTGGATGGTAAGAAATAGGAGAAAATGTATACTTCTAATCACGCGTGGTAGGGATAAGAACAAAGATGGCACGTAACGGAAAAATGTTACACTAAATTTTTTTCCAACCCGATAAAGAAGTTTCACTTCAAAAATAAACTGATTTTTTTTTACTATTTCATAACTAATTATTGTTATTTTTTTTTCTAAACAAACAGAGACTCCTTCCAATTTTATTAAAAACCACTTTGTAAACATTAAAACGTCTTACGTAGTATTGTATTCTCTTTGTTAAAACGTGTCTCCATGTTTAACTCATATAAAATGTTAATTTTTTGTTTTGAACCCGATCTTGGATTTGCAGATTGAGAAAACTAGCACCGCTCAACACACTAGATTGATTTTTCTGTCTGATCTGCCCTATTTGACCTACACTAGTATTTGATATTCTGGAACTAGTTTTTCCAGAAATTGGTTTTTGTTCCTGCAACGAGATTATGATAACTACGAATAATATGATGTCTTCAATAAAACTCGTAAGTACAAAACATAGTTAAGACTTATAATACAATTAGGTATTATGATTAGATAAAACTATCCTGTATTTTGAGTTGGATATTTTAATTCAGTAACTGGAATTGAAAGCTTCGTAGGTTTTTGGAACCGTTTCTCAAAAAGGTAAATACATTTACAACTAGATAAATAAATTTTTAAATGAAAATGATAAATTCTAACCTAAAATGCCAATCGAAAATTTTTATGGTAGGTTTGCTATCTTTAGTTTTATGTAGTGATTGTTTCATTTTCTACTTAATGCACGTTTACATAGAATGTAATATACATATTAAAACTGGGATAAATACATTCTTATTATGTACTTAACAATTTGGTCATGTTAATGTTATATGACCCAAACATGAGAAGCGAAAACACCAGGCTGAAAATTTAAACAGAATTATTTAGTAAATATAAGTTATTTAGTAAAAAAAATTGTCAAACTCTCTCTTCTGTGTTTTATCATTTACAATATTAAATTTTATGATCATTGAAATTAAATGAATTTCTTTCTATTTCAGATTTTGATGTTTTACACCTTTTCCACCTTGTATGACTCGGTGAATGGGAGTTTTTACAAAAAAAGATGTCAAACAACCATGGCTGGGTTCTTCGCTGGATTTGATTTAGACAAAGATGTGGTCAAAGGAAAAGATAGAGCCTGGAGTAAATAAAATTCAACTTTAAAAGATAAAACTGTGTTGGTACAAGAGGGAAATATGAAGATATTAGGGAAATAATAAAAGATTAAATAAATTACAGAGAAACCTGTTTTATTTTGAACCCCATTCAGCGTTCCCAGTGACAATAAAAATGATTGTAATTTGATAATCACTAATTTTTTTATTTACAAATTACGGTCATATTTTATTGTCACAAAAATTAAATCTGAAGTCCTCATCTAGATATTAAATATTTTGTTCTCGAACACGATATGGCATGGCGCTACTGTTTTATTTTCGTTGACATTTAATTTGATAGATGCATAGACTGCTTACTCTATTCCTATATATTGGGCGTGTTTGGCCGAAGTAAGTACTTACTAAATTTTGTAAGACAGTAAGCATAAAAAAGTTAAAGTCTTACAAGCTGACTGTAGCGCTGTAGGCCAGGACAGACTTACTGGCTTAACATAACACAAAACACCGGTTTATGTCATATCCCGTACATAACCTAATAGACTGAATATAATTGACAGTACTAAATTTAGGAATATAATTTAATTTTTGTGAATAGTTTCAAATGGATAATTTTATGAGAAATATTTTGTTGTCCTGTCCGTTTTGTTTACATCAACAATAAGCAAAATGGCGTCGTATATTAAGCCATACTTACTGCGTTAGCACTTATTTTGTGTCCCGGCCGAAAATTTTGTAAGCATAGTAAGTGACTTACAAAATTTAGTAAGTACTTACTTCGGTCAAACTCGCCCATTAACTTTATGATAAAAAAGTAACTGTCATGTATTGTCAGCTTTGTCCCATAATGGCAAAAAATTTGTTCCCTAGATAGCAGTCTGTACTCTGTAGGTACGTAGTACTCTAATTGGTCTGTGCTAGTGACCAAAGATCCTGCTATTACTAGAAAGAGCAGTATGTTATTTTCACTATAAAGTTTCGTATGACAACTACTATATGGCGCCACTTTCCATATTTAACAATTTTAATGAGTGGCTTTTCTATTTCATTGCTCTACTTCGGTTCTGAGCAAAAAAATCCGCGCCGATGCGATGCGGCCCGGCCCGACACGCTCTGCCCCGTCAACAGTGGGCGCAATCCATAATAGCTAATAATTTTGCTTTTACACATTTTTTAAACTTATTTAAAGATAGATCTCTCTAATAAAACTGGCCAGCTTATTGTAGAAATTCAAACATTGACCAAAAAAGGATTTACTAATTTTATTGAGACGTGTTTGTGGTACTGGTGTATACTGGTAAAATATTTTTATCTCTCGTAATTACATCGTGAGCATCACACAATACATTCTTGTCTGTTGAACCATAGAAATACACTCACAGAATTAAAATCCAATCGGCCAAGCCATTTAGAAGGCAGTGTTTTACATACCGGCAGCAGTGGTACGTATCTCAATACGGACGCGTAATTTTTAACACCTACCCGTTTTAACATAGGAATTAACCACTTTTCAGCGGTTAAAAAAAGACTAGTCATCAGGGATAATCTCAACTTCTAATGGAAAGAGAATTATCTTATCGGTCCAGTAGTTTCGGAGCCTAATTAATACAAACAAACAAACTATCAAATATTTTCTCTCTAGATCTAAATAGTAGATTTTTTGTTTAGATTAAAATGTTTAATTTCGTAATGTCTTACTAATAAATCAAATTTAATTTAAGAGATTCAAGGATAGATATTAGATAAAAAGAAGCGACTAAGGAGACATAAGAATTGCTGACAAACCATGACAAACACAGCTGATAAAGATGTTCATGGCACGTTAAAGTATAAAGTATAACGGCACCTAGCGAGGATGGTTATTCACGTTTTCCGTCGTTTTTTCATTTTTTTAATTTAAATTTTGCTAAAATTTCTAAGTTACCCAATGAAATTGTTTAATATCAGAGCAGTCATATTGTGTTTAAAATACTTAAGATCACTATTGTATTGAATTGTATAAAGGTAATATTGTATCCGTAGAAACAGATTAAAAATTACTCCTTGACTATAAGTACATTTTTTTTAAACGTACATTTTCATAGTACCTACTTACATCATTATAAAAGGGTTATTTAATATTTTTTAGTAATGTACTAGATGGGTGTTTCAGGGGGGTTAGAATGAACCACCGTCGTCTTGAAACGAACGTTCGTTTCGGGCCGCTTATAAATGTCAAACTCAAAAAGCGTAGAACGTTCGTGCCAAACAAAACG
>NJDD01000154.1:155208-192804 GCA_002245505.1 Calephelis nemesis
TCGTCCAAGCGAAACGACGCGATCGCGCCGAGACGAAAGTGCACATTCTAACCCCCCAGAGATTTTAGTTTAGCAATACAGTAGGTAATTTAAAAAATCTTCAGTTTCTGCTGTTTTTTAAATTTCTTGTCTACCTAATTTTTTGTTTCCATCAGGGTTCCATTACATAGCAATTAGCAACACTGAATGTGCTTCCGCCATTTTGATTTTCATGTAGCGGCGTTTGTATGTTGCAGTGAATTTCGTTTTAATAAAATTAATAAAATCCAAGTAATTTGTGTCACTATTAGAACTAGACGTTAAGGTATTAATGTAATATTTAAGTAAACCTGTCTCAAAAAGTGTGATTTGGTACGTATCTTATGATATACCCTACTACAAGCTAACGACGCCACACGGTTAGTGCAAACCCCAATTACCATTAATCTATTTCTCTTGTAGTTAAAATGTCACGATATGGGGACTGCAAGATTTATGTAGGCGATTTAGGAAGTAATGCAAGTAAACCTGAACTTGAGGATGCTTTTTCATACTACGGACCGTTGAGGAACGTTTGGGTCGCAAGAAATCCGCCGGGTTTCGCTTTTGTAGAGTTCGAAGATCCCCGTGACGCTGAAGATGCTGTAAGTATTATAACACTTGTAGATGTGTCTTGCAACAGTTTTGTAGACTGTCTTGTATAGGACTCAATTATTCAATTTTAAATTATGTGTATCATACTTGAGAATACACGAATCTTTAGGTACAACTGAGTCATAAATTAATTTTATCATTATAATTGCTTACCATTTTTTCTTAGATTCGTGGTTTAGATGGGCGTACTATATGTGGTCGTCGAGCACGCGTTGAAATGTCCAATGGTGGTAGAGGGTATGGAGGTCGTGGCCCCCCTCCTCGCTCTAGGTTGCCGCCACGACCATACGATGACCGTTGCTATGACTGTGGTGACCGTGGTCATTATGCTAGAGATTGTTCACGCCGTCGTCGTCGCAGGTGAGTATTCCACCAATTCTGTAATGTGTCATTGTTTTATCTGGCCTGGAATCTTTATAGACTGCAGCCTCCTATTAGTATAAGTGTTATGTATTTTCTAATTTGATGCTGTTTTTATTTAAAGATTCCATTCCATTGCTTAAGTTCCACGTAAACCAATGATAGCTATGTTATAGGTTATCATTGGCCAGTGCGCCGAGATTGAACTCTTCAGTGTCTGCACTTATAGTCTGCGCTGCGTAGCTTTTACTTCACGGCGTGTTCAACGCTATTGTTGGCAGCGAGTGATACTTCGCTCTGTAAACTACATAACTACAGCCTCGTGCGCACTTCACTAAACGAGATCTACATTGCTCGTAATGTTTGTACTGCTCGACGCTACACGCCTTTTGTAATCACTGCGTGCATTCAGTGAGTTACATATTATTATCCCATATAATTCGAAGCAGTATTACTGCTATGTATGTACTACAAGACAAAGTTGTAATGTGTCAGGTATTTATACACTTCAATCATAACAATATTCGGACTGTATTGATAAAGTAAACTAAGGTCTGCAAACAATATTTTTACCCTTAGTTATGAAACTTGACACATTTCTGTATCATTGAGTTTTTTTTTATATAATGAAGGCAGTGGGAAGTATTATGCATGAAAGTGAGTTTGTTTGTAATACACAAAACTTTCAACTAGTTCTTATCACAAGTTTTTTCGTTTACATTATATGCAAACTATGTATTTAAATATATTATGTGTAAGTACAAAATTCAGGATGAAAAGTACTCTATTATGTGTTTGGGCTTTTTACTTTTATGTTTCTATGGACAACTTTAAAAGTTGTTTAAATGACTAATGTCCACAGATTATACTAAATAATTGAGTATTATTTGTAGGTTAATTGGTATGATACCTTTATGTTTAAATGGTTGTCAGTTCAACCAAATTGTTGTTTTCATTAGAAAATTAAAGAGTATAAAACTGAAAACAAAAAATGAAACTGACAAATGATCTATTTAAATGTGTTGGAAAATATTGTGTGATAACCAAAAGTAAAAATATTGAAAAAAGGTGACTTAAATATTACTCTTAAATGTAATTCAACTCCATTGGTGCAGCCATAAAAAACACCACATAATTTTTTAAACTACTATGATATAGTTGAACTCTGTCTTCATTTAGTAATCGGCAAATTTAGGCTTTTGTCTATGTATGTAATTTAACTATATGATATGTTTCAACCGACTTTTAACAGAGCTAAAAAAACGAGGAGGTTCTCAATTTGGCCAGTATATTGTTTTTTTATGTATGTATATTGATTTTGACGAGGTTTCTGTAGCGATTTAAATAATTCTTTTTTGTTTGAAGTGAAATAGTTTCAAATTGGGCTGATTAGTTTTTATTTTATGAGCATTTTTTTATCTACTTTCAATTATCCTAACGTCAAATTTTATTAAATTAAATAGTACAATAACAATAAACTAAAAAGTTACATGAAAATAACTATGTTAAAAAAAACTGACTTCAAAACTAAAAAGTAAGAAGTAATGAAGATTTAAGATTAAATATATACTACCTATTTATTATACATGCCATTTGCTAATAGGCGTGAAGTTGGTACCAAGCCAATTCAATACTTACGAGGATGGATCCAAAAGTTCTAAGCCCGACCAAGAAAATGAAAGAAAAGTGGGTCTAAATTTATTTTTATATTTCGACATAGTCTCCATGTAGCTCAACACACTTCTTCCACCTGACCTGCAACTTGTTTATCCCCTCGGAAAAAAAGATTCTGGAAGGTCGGCGAAATTGCCGTTTACTGCGACTATCATCTCATCTTTGGTCGAAAATTTCGAGCCACCCAAGTGTTTTTTTAAAATTGGAAATAAATGATAATTCGAGGGGGCTAAATCCGGCGAATAAGGTGGGTGGGGCAGTAATTCGTAGCAACAATCATGGATTACAGACATTGTTTCAACCGAAGTGTGAACATGTGCATTGTCTTGATGAAACAAAACTTTCTTACGCAACATTCCCGGCCTTTTTTCTTTTATTTCTTCCCGGAGTCTTCGTAAAAGGTTAATAATAACTAGAATTTATAGTTTGACCTTTCGGTAAATAATCTACAAAAAATAATGCCCTTCGCATCCCAAAAAACAGAAGCCATCACTTTCTTTTCACTTTAGTCTCGCGAAATTGTGTATCAAACTCGTTTTTGTTCAGCTGAAAGCAACCTCGGGACCCAGCGAGCAGAAACCTTATGGAACCCCAACTCTTCTGTTATTATGTGTTGCACCTGGCCATAACTAATGTTTGTTATCTCAGCTATCTTACCAATGGTCAAACAACAGTCACCCAGTATGAGATCACAAATTTTATCAATGTTTTCTTTCATGGTAGAGGATGTAGGCCTTCCACTCCTAGAATCATCTTCAATGCTCTCACGACCGTGCTTAAACTCAGCTACCCACTTCTTGACACTGGAATACGATGGAGCAGACTCCCACAAAGTGCTCACCATGTTTTGATGGATGTCTTTTGGTGATAGGCCTTTTTTATTGAGGTACTTAAAAGTCTGCACGGTGTTAAATTTTCTCCATTATTGAAAATTGCGTCAGATTGCTTCAAACAAATAATCACAGAAAATTTATATTGTGCAGTATCGGAATGAAACTGCGCACAATAAATCAATATGACACATACTTACAAATGACGGTAGATTTAAAAAGATGTCATAGCTCCATGTAGGTTAGGCTACAAACTTTTGGATTCACCCTTGTATAATATAATTATTAGTTTAAAGCTTGGCACTGACTACCTATTATTATTTACCAGGTAACTACCTATTATTTAATGTGACAAATGTTATAAAAGGGCCAGTTTAATTCTCTTCAAAGCTCATTACAAATTGCAATCTACCTATCCATGTTGCATTAGCATAATGTATACTATCTGTCATACAGAGTTACAAATCTCTGTTTATACAGCAGAGGCCTATTATTGACAGCACTACAGTATTTGAGATTGATCTGATTTGTCCATAAGGTTCTTTCTCGTTCCCATTAAGTTGGACTATGTTATATATATCATATCGATTTATTGTGCAATTGCTTTGAGACATTAAAAAAACTTGATATGATGCAACTCACATCTGTTGATACAGCAAATAAATTCTATCTAACAACCAAATCTCAACATCACACCCATTTTAAATAAATATAACATTGACCACCCATTTGCCATCCAAATCATCCTTTTTTTTTTATTTCCTTGTTATTGTTAAAAATGTTTTTAAGCTACTATTAATCTGAAATATAAACAAGCAAAAAGAAGTGGAAGAAACCTGATGGGCTGGTTTACAGTTTCTTATTATAATCATAGCAATCTTACTTTTCATTTGTCCATTTCCAATTAAATTATGGTACATTGATTCTTCTTTCTAAATTTTGAAGGATTACCTATAGATCTGGGTGTGTGTGCATTCGTTATTTTAAATATTGTCTTTACCATTTTATAATTACTGTAGTAATCCAGGTGCAGTATTTATTACGCTATATAGAATATATAAATACTACACTTGATATAAGTAGTAGAAAAAAAAATATTTTGTACATTGGGTGATGTCATCTACATGTCTATGTTTTTGAAAGCTATTCATTAGAATGAATTTGCTTCTATGGCTATTCATGACAATGCTTTGCGAGTTTTTGTATGATTAAGCGAAAAGTCTAATCGAAACAAAAATATATCATCTCACAGCTGTGTATTGACATCAGTTGGTGTTTTAAAGCATACATTGTTTTTTGTATGTAGTTTAATAATGGCAGGCTGTAAGAACTTTTTATATTAATTATTTTCTTTGAACTTTCTAGCCGCTCGAGGTCCCGCCGTCGTTCACGTTCTCGCTCTCCGAGATCAGGCTCCCGCTCACGCAGCCGCTCGCGTTCCCGTTCCCGCTCCAAAGGGAGATCCATGTCACGCTCAAGATCACGATCTCCATCTAAGGATTCCAAGAAGTCCGTTTAAAATTGGCCATATTGATTGTCTAACGTCTGCATTTTTTCATTTTTTAAATAATTTGGTAATATAGTTTGATGTATCATATTCTTTTAAACAATTGGACTCTTGGTAAAAGTTGTTATATGTATTGATTTATTTATGTAACCATTCCTACATAACATTGACATTGAGCAAAGATGTACATCAACACAACCTTGTGTTTTTTTCTTTTACTATTTTCATCAAGAATTGAAATGATTATGATCTCTGTGTGAAAAGTATAATTTTTGACGTGATAACACATGTTGAACATTACTAGGATGTGCAGCAATTGCACAGGGGTATTATTACAAGATTCATCATCATTACAAAAAAAAATTATCAGGGGGGTTACCATAACCTCTTGAAACAGTATTATTTCAATAATATTGTCATCGGAAAAAGACAACCTTATCACGTATACCATAAAGGCGGCCATTTAGCAAGATAGAAATAATACTGCTAAAAACGTTCTTTGTAGGGCCCCTGATTACATTCAAACCAATTTCTTTACTTTAAAGTGAGCACTTGAAATAATTCTTATTACGCTAGACTGAATAATATTTTCAATGGCAATGGTCAGCATTCATATCTTGTCCAAATATACTTTTCTAGGAACGTTAGGTAAAATATCGACAATTGTAATAGTTACACCATAGAATAGAAAATGTAGCTTTCTTCGCGAGCATGAGAACTGTCATGACATCACATTAAATCGACGCCAAAATGGGCATAGACAAAACTTTCGGCGTATATAATATCAATAAGTATCTTCACGCCCATATCCCCGAAGAGGTAGGCAGAGGCACAACCAGGGCACCCACGACTAGCCGAAGACTAAGTTCCATAATGTGATAGGTGGCAAGCCTATCGCCAAACGGGCACGTTTTCAATCCCAACATTTTTTTTATTAGAATATTGGAAAAATCCGATTTTCTTTTTTGAAAATTAGAGAAATCCAATTTTCTTTTGTTGGCCGACCCGGGATTTGAACCCGAGACCTCATGCAGTCAAGTCCAACACAAGGACCGCTAGACCACAGAGGCGAAATAAACATGTTTAAATTTAATTGATGTAAGAGTATTCTAGATAAATATAGGAAAATTTTGGTGATATTACGTTCGGAGATCGTATCTACAAGCGTATCAGAATAAAAGTAGAATCGAAAGAAAGCCGACCCGGGATTCGAACCCGAGACCTCATGCAGTCAAGTCCAACACCCGGACCGCTCGACCACAGAGGCGACCTTACTTAATACACTTACATAATATCAACATTCGTTAAAAAGAGATGTTGAGATAAATGTTGATTCCTACGGTATATATACAACTAAATTTGTTATAGAACATTGTTACACTTCTTTATAATATACTAGCTGCCCGCCCTCGCTTCGCTTCGGTTATTAATGCAGTAAGCGCGCATGTCTTTGCTACGCTTCAACGATATTTAATTTTGCACCCGGAGATTTTATTTTTTTGATAACTCATTAGTTGTTTTTTTTCTGATAGTTTAAAAAGCAATTTTTATCTAAATTACATGCATAACGTATTTAACAGATTTATTTGATTAAGGGTTATTATTGTATTGTTAAAAATATGTTCTGAAGTAATCCTTCATTTTACTGTTTTAAGTAAACGCAAAAAACGGTTATTGTGGGTTTTTCTTTAAAGATAGACATATACCACCGTTTATTTTTTTTGAGATCTATCGAAGAGGAAAAATCCCACCATACATTGTTTTGTTAAAACTCAAAAGTTTTTGGCAGCGTTTTAGAGGAAAGCTCCCGATCGGCTTATTTTTAGCCGACATATTGAACTAATATCTTTGGTTTGTACAAAACATAAACTTACTATTCATTAAAACCTTCCTCAAGAATTGTTCTATCTATTATTAAAAACCAAAAAAAAAAATCGCGAACAGACAAACGCGGCGGGGGACGTAATATGTATTGATTCCTATTTCTCTATAGTATTCCATGTCCTCAAACTCGTAATGGTCAATGCGTAACACAGACTATTAAGAGAAATACACGTGCGTAAACTGGAAGCACTGGGGGCCTACCATAAGCTCTTAAAACTAAGCTCAGTAAGGGTGCCACCGCTTTCCATATGACCTTGGTATGAATTAATATGACGTCGAAAATTGTTAACTAGAAAAATGAGTATTGAATAAAAACAAAGAATTATAACTAAGGAATATTTAATCTGCCAAAAGGGGACGTATCTTATTTCAATGATATTGGAAGGCAAACATGCAGACGGATTTCCTGATGGTAAGAAATTCACGCCGCCTAGAGACATCAAAAGATGGTAATGGTGCGTTGCCAACCTGAGGCCGTGTTGTTAGTCCTTGTGCAAAAGTAAGATTACCGGCTACCTTACCCTTTGAGCCGGAACACGTCAATGGCAAGTACTGACGTTATGGCGGCAGGAATAGATAAGGCCGTGTTAGGTACCAATCCGCACAAGTGGCTGCGAAATTCTACCACCTAGTAGTCAAATAAAAACAGATGCCAAAAAGTTTTTTTTTTTAAAACAAAGATGGGATATTTTAGGTAACGACACTATAGACCATGTTCTGAATACGTCCACCTTTACCGCTGCGGCTAACCGCTACTAAGATTACGTGGCGTGTACCAAGCTTCCGCTCCCAGCTCGCCGCTCTAGACCGAAGAAAGTCAAGTCGTGTCCAGGCCGTAAGAACTCCGGAGTGGTTATTGCACGCGGTAGCGGGCTCGCAGGTTTTGTAGAATTTAGATTTATATGCAAAAAAATGTAAGAGCACATTTCACGACGCGTTTTATATCCGCAGTGCCCGCGGCAGCGGTCACCCGTTACGAGTCTATATGCATTTAAATAATAGATAGGGATACTTCCAGGGCTGGAAAATGGTCAGTAAAAGTCAGTTTTTTCGAAAAATGGTCAGTAAAGTCAATATTTTGAGGATCAGATGCTGGTAGAAGATAGAAACCAGACGAGACCATTAGTTGGTAGATTGAGGTGACGAAAAATCCCTTTTGTAGTATAAGTGACCCTTAACATATAACATTTTTCTTTCCAGTAGGTTTCTGAAATACCTTTACCTACTTGTTCCTATTTGTTCTATTACTGTCACTTCGAATTTTACGCATTATCGTTTATTTCATGAGAGAGTTTTTAATACCATTAAAAAAAAATCACAAAGAAATTCATATTCAATTTCATTGTAAAAACGGAAAAAGCAAAAATAAGTAATATTTTGAAAACTATGCAACACGGTTCTATATTTAGCTGATTTACAAAAAAAATTCTCTAAGTTTAAAAAAATATGTACATAGATTAAGAAAATTATATTTTATCGTTTATGAGCGATAGTTGCTGTTTCAATTGTTGTAAATACTTTATCAATAAATATTGGGAACAGTAGGTATACTTAAAATACTTGGCACTCAAAACTCTGCATCCTGCCGGGGGACTTGCCCAAAAATAGGGTTGTTTCGCCTATTCGCGTCCACTAGTGGAGTTTGCAGGTTTGAGGTAAAATATAATAATGTTCTAGATCTAGTTTTGAATTAACTGATATTATAACCCAGTCATAGTATAGTCTATTTTAGGATGAATCTAAGTTTTAGCCAAAACGTCTAGTGATTATTTTTTAATAATTAAAATAATCGAAATAAGGCGATTTCACCCATGGACCGCTTCGCGTCTACCAACTTATAAGCGGAGATTTTAGTAAGAAAATTTATAGAAATTTTGGGTATCAAGTCTTTCTTTATAAATACATATGTTCACGCCTAGTTCCTTACTGGGTTGGCAGTAAATATCGAGTACCAAGTGCCACTAGGTTCCTTCACATTCATTACTTTTTTCATACAAAGAAGCTGGTTGTGGAGACTGATGGCAAGAGTTGGCCCTGGGTTAAATTGTCCATGGAATATCAACTTAGGTCTCCCCGGGTAACTAAGTACGTCCATCCAATTTCGCAATGTATGTCTGTACTGGCAATCTTTCATCTGCCAGTCTTACAACATGTACCAAACAACGAAACATGCCCTTACTCATTATTGTAACAAAATACTTATTTTCAATCTCACTCTTTTTCTGATCTTATTGTTACGATTGCCGTCAGTCAAACAAATTCATTTATTTGTTCCAAACGTACTACGTGTACTAAAACTCTTGAATACGTTCTGACAACATCTATCGCATCGTGGAACTAAGTATTTTGTTGTTGCACCTTTGTTAACTTTTTGTCTTTATGTAGCTAAAATTTAACATACAGCTGTTTGTGTATATGTGGAAGAAGGCAGAAACAGTTTAATGCGCTTGTTCCGTTCCGGAGCGGTAGTGGGTACTAGTCCCGATGAGATTATACAATGCACTCTACCGACTACCACCTATCTGTAACTGTCTGATTTAATTTATAAAGCAGTTATTTGGGGTTTAAATAAACAAATGGACGCAAACTGGTATATAGTATAATCCGTCCAGTTTGCGTCCAGGTAAATTTCGACATCTATATCTTTTTCTATCACCATAATTATGTGGACGCAAGTTGGCTATCTTAATAAGCATAATAATAATGGTAAAAACATAATAAAACCCCATCCTTATAACATATTTCTTTATATTCAAATAAAGGATCAAGTTAGAAATAGTAACATACATTTTGTTTTTACATAAGATGAAAAGAGACCACTATCGTCTCAAATTTGTTGTTTTACTCTTGTTAATCTGATAATTAAATAAATAAATGTCCCTGGACAAGATATACGAATTGAATCTAACACCAAAGTAGTCAAATTTTATGCTTGTGTTATGGGTGCTAGTCAACGATACTAATACATAGAAATACGTATATAGATATCAGAATAAATTTAATAAACACCCAGACCCGGAAATGCAGACATCTAAATGTTCATCACACAAATGCCTGCCCCCGTCGGGAATCGAACCCGAGCCTCGCGGTCGGTCGATGTAGTTAGGCGTGTATGCTAGCCTCTCGACCAATTAGGTTGAAGAATAATTTAAAGACCGCTATCTTCCCTATCAAAAAGTTAGTATGCGGCGAGCTTAGTTTACATCGGTCATTATCAACAAGATCACGGGCGGTACAGTGATGTACAGTCACTTGTCCGGCTTAGAATTCAACCTCTCACCTTTTCCAGCCGTTGTCTGCGTGCTATGCTTCGGGTACCAAAGGTGGCCTAACAGTCTGGCCACACTTACTCTCATGCTTCATCCGACATTCCGAATCCTCGCTTCCATGCAACAACGTTATGATAAGCACAGGATTATGCAAAGCGATTCCAACATTTTAACTTTTCGCTTCGAACTTTACCCAACACTCCATTCATTTCCCATACTGCTCTGCTAAAAGCACAACCAAGATATACAATTTCATTAACTTGTTCTAACACTACATCCTCAACTTAAACTCTCATATCCGTTCTATTCTAGCTACGTCTCTTTCAAACACTTAAGTATTAATTCAACAGGAGACGGCACGCGAACTAATGCACAATCTAGATAACTCTTGCTAAAGAGTATTTATATTCCTTGCTAGATAGTCTATTACAAAAGTCTGTCACTTTTAGTCCGGGGGGAGGTACGGCACACTATACACATCATAATCATCAGCCGGAGGACGTCCACTGGTGGACATAGGCCTCCCCCAAAGAGCTCCACGAGTCACGGTCACCAGCCGCTTGCAACCAGCGACTCCCCGTGACTTTGACCAAATCATCAGTCCACCGGGTGGGAGGTCGTCCAACACTATACTCATAATTGGTAATGCAACAAGAGTGTCATTTTTATGCCACCAGCACCTATAGCTTATATTTCATCGATATCGATAAAAATTAATACCAGACTCACAGCCCTATTTTATTGAGGTGAGATTGGTACTTATGACAAAACTGACGTTTACGTGACGGTTGACGTTTCATTGGTAACATAGTGTCATGCACAGAACAATATTACTCACAGAGGTGTCAGTAGTCTGTCTGTCGGTGACCCTCTGGCATAGAATAATCCCTCTGGTATATTATTCCATGTCGGTGACTATCGTGAAATTGATCCTAAATCTATATAATCTTCAGTTAAAACAAAAGCTGGAGCTAGTGAGTTTACAAATTGTTCAATCCAAGCAGAAGTGTCATTATTATTTACATCTAACGAGGAAAAAGAACCTCTATATCTTTTAATACTTTTCCAATTGAGGGAAGCAGGTGAACTGGGAGAAAGGCTTTTACAAAATTTAAATAAACTAAATCTTTTCTGTTTGGAACAAAGGCGTCTAAACTTAGCAGCACTCTTTTTAAAAGCTGAAAAGTTCTCGATTGTCGTATTTATGCAATAGGTTTGCTCTGCTCTTTTTCTTTTTTAGCAAGTTCAGTGCACTCTGAATCCCACCATGGAGGAGATCTAGTCTGGACGCGGTTACTATTATTTATAGGAATATGTGAGTCCGCAGCAGAAAGGAGGCTGTCTGTAAATTCCCTGTAGGAAGTGAGAAGGTTATCAGGAGTAAATTCAAGGGGTGTAGAGATAAGATCTGTTGTAGCACGGCATAGGCTTGCCAATCAGCCTTAGATAGTCGGTATTTAAGTAAGGTGGCCCAGATTCTGGGACAACAGAAAGGGAGCGCGTAATAAGAAGAGGAAGGTGATCACTCACATGGGAGTCTTGAAGGACTTTCCATGTGAGTAATGAAGAAATAATCGGAAAAGCAAGGACAGATCTATTGCACTAAAGTTTTGGTTTGGGTTCTCTGCGTAGGAGATCCGTCATTATGTAAACATAGATTGCGAGAATCTATAAAGTCCACAAAACGTACAGAAAAGGAGTCTTGTAATGATCCACCCCACATAGTTAGGATGAAAACAATTAAAATCACCTAAGATGAGGAGGGGTTCAGCGATAGTTGAAAATATGTGTTATAGTTTTGGGATGAGGGACAGGTGGGGAATGAGGGATGTAAATAGAAAAAAATATTGTATTAGAAACTCTAACAGCTACTAAGTTAAAGTTGTCTCAGTGAGGTATTGTTATGCGCGTAAAAGTAAAAGAAGATTTAATAGGTAGTGCCGAACCGGCATACCCATCTGGTCTATCATCCCGAAGACAGACATAGCCAGGGATCCAAAAACGTGATCCTGGAACAAACCATGTCTCCGAGATGGCTAGTACAGAGGGGTTGTGTGTATTTATAATTTGGATGATTTCATGTTTTTTACTTCGTAGGTTTCTAGCATTCCATAGAACTATCTGGTCCATTATTGGCTGCAATTATAAAAAAAAAAAATTTCAGTTTCTGGGCAACGTTGGACGACAGTGGGCAGTCATCACAGGTCGATACTATACTTAGTACCGTTGATAATAAGGATTTTAGTAAATTAGCATCTTATGGAACCAAGGATTTGAAAATCTAAAGAGCTGATAATAGCCTGGTGAGCACTAGGATCATAGCCTTTACTTGGAGGCCTAGGCGATTAAGATCTTATTGTAACGGTCTTTCGGTAGGATTTAGTCGGAGATGGATTGGAGGCAGTAGGTGTATTGGGAGAGAAACTAGATTCCGGAAGAGCAAAAACTATTTAGCTGCTTCAGCATGTGACCTTCTGACAACTGGGAACCAGGAGGATGCTTCTATGTATGAAATACCTTCCTGTAACATTATAAGTGTAATAGCCCTTTGCTTTGCCTGTTCAGAACAAGATTTGTCCGAAGCAAAATGACGACCAGAACAATATAAGCAAGTTGCATCTTCTTTGGTAACATTGCAAGTAACACAGTCTGGGACTGTTTGTATGAGCTTGTTACACTGTATAGTGGGGAATGGTATACTTCTACATTTTAAAATAAATGGAAACAGTAAATTTTGGTGGCAAAGGTCTGACCACTGAAAGTCAATACAACTGTTTTAGTGTCCCCACTAAGACCCACCTGTAATCGATTTTCTGTTAAATTTTCGGGCTTTAAGGATGGTAGCACAATTTAATGGCACATTAGCTGCTTTGACAAACTCTTCTATAGACAAATCTAGTGGGACATCCCTAACTACTCACCCATGTGAGTAACATTGTAGGTATGTAGGTATAACATAGAATAATATACCAGAGGTATAACCGCATTATATTTATTTTCTTCGAGAGTAGCAGAATTTAAGAATTTGTTAGCTGAATCTGCCGATTTTAATTCTACTGAAATTCTATTCCTAGTTTATTAATGCAGTCGCGAGTGACGTCTGAGAAATATTGATTAAATATGAACCTTAAATAAGGATATATATTATGTATTGCTACGAACTGGCCAAACTCGATTGGATTTTTTTTGGTAAAAGTTACCAAAAATTTAAGTTGGTAGGGGTGCCAATAGTTGAATATTTGCCATGAAAGTTATTTTTCCATTTTATGACAAACCGAGCTTGACTAAATTTAGAAATATACTGACCATTTATGACCAATTACTGACCAATTTAAGACATTGAACAAGTCAAAATTCATACTTAAGGGTGCCAGCATCCAGAAGCCGTTATTTTCGATAATATACTTTGAAATATGCAAGTATTCGAATTCGTTGTAATCTTTTATATACAGTGATAAATGAAAGAAATAGTTAGAGTTGTGAATTGAATAAAATTTTGTTTTACTCTTATTTTCAGTTTGCTACAATATTTGATTAGCAAATCAGATATTATATATTTTCCAATAACTTTTAAAGCATAGGATTTTTTACTCTTTTTTTTTAATAATAGAGTAAGTAAATAAATATGTAACCCCTCAAAGAATTTTGAAATTATTGCGCGGTGAAATTTTTTACCTGATTACTATACGCGCGAATAAACAGACATGCCATTTGTGACAGACAGGCGTATGTCTTTTAACCTCTGACAAGCATTTTATGAGCAACTAATTTATTTCCTATTTGCTATTACCTGCTGTTTTAATAATACATATTATACTGTTTTAATAATACTTATTGTCGACATTTAGCAACATGGAAATAATACTGCTATAAGCGTTCTTGGTGGGGCCCTACCAAGAATGCTTAAAGCATTATTATTTCCAAATTCCATCTTACTAAATTTCCGCCTTTATAAGCAACTTTATGATGTAGGTTATAAGGTTGCCTTTCTCCGACGACAAATAATATTACCTATTGAAATAATAATGTTTTAAAAGCTTAGGGTAGCCCCCTGCTGTACAGATAAATAAACTACTACTAATTTATTGCCAGAAGTGCTGAAATCTGTTTAAAGATGGCTGCTAGAAGATTATGATTGTTTTTTTTCCTGTTTTTCATTCCGATGACCTTGGATGTCCTAGGAACGAGATACTAGGGTCGCTTTGGCATTCACCATCTCGATCCGCAAGTTCTGCCCGGTGAGGACCGGGCAGCCTCCTGCTCTAAAGGGGAGCAACTCCTGCCATTGGCGTCATCCTCCAGGCGCGCCAAGCCGTGCTGGCCAGCGAGAATCACCCGACTCCCCCAGCAACCCCCCTTCGGAGCCTTTTAGAATGCGAAGGCTTCTTGCACCTTCGGTTCGCCTGCGTCAGAGCAGACCTGAGTTGGGAACGTCCTCCCCGCCGCCTGCCAGGACCTGCCACTATCGAGCATGGGTTTAACGACTCTCGTCAGTAAGAGATCCTCACCTACGACAACTGAGATAGTATGCCGCTGTGATTCTTAGACGACACACTCTCCTGGCACGTGGAACGCCGTATCTGCTGGCACCTCACACTCGTAGCAGGTAGGTCCACCTCCCGTCGCGCGATGTTGTGCAGATGCATGCGAGCCCGAAAAGCACCTGCACAAGTCAGAACCTTAGCAACCCAAACCGCCGCTTCAACAACCCTCGGAGGACCGATCGATAGCCTGCACCATCGCCTGACTAGGGGACAGGTGGGGTTAGATCCTCCTTCCACCACTCCAACGTGGACTTCCACGCCTGTCTCTTCATGCGCTTCACTTCTTCTCACGCCAGGCACTCTCCGCGTGCTCTCGTCGACGATATCGCAAGGTACGTGTTAGTAAGAGCACGCGCTTGAAGCTCCCAGGGCGGGTCTCCTGCGAGGACACATACCACGCCCAGGATACCGTGCGGTACCCACGTATCGCCTTCATTGCGTTGAGCCGATGCGAACGTCAAAGCAAAACTTGTTGGCATTATAGTAGTGGCGGCTCCCAGAACTCTCGAGGCTAGTTGGCTAAAACATGCTTTGAAAGTCCACCTTTCGTCCAGGATGAGGCCCAGATATTTTATCTGGGTGATTATACATCTCAGTTGCCAACTCAAACTGCAAAAGTGTCCATCAAATGACGTAATTTGTGTTTGCTATCTCTAGTGTACTTCTGTTGGTCACTGGAGATAGCAAATACAAAACACGTCATTTGACAGCTATTTAATACACACTTTTCCATTTTGAGTGAGCAACTGAGGTACCAGTACCAGAGAGTACCAGGTGGGGGTCCCCTCGAGGCCCATGGAGCAAAAGGCCTCAGTCTTGGGTAAGGTCACCTCTAGACCCAGGCAGTCTATGCTGCCGGTCGGTGACGAGGCGGCGATGCCTAAGTGACTGTAGCAAAACAGCCAAAGTGTATTGTTTGATAAGGGTGTACATATTATTAAATTTGGACTTGTAGATTTAGAAGTTTGTTTCTACATTGTAACTAATAACATTTTGATAATTCGATACTTATAGAATCAGCTTGGCAAAAAGATCATGTTAAAATGTTTTTGATGGGATTGATCTGAGGTAAGTAACTCCATATCACGAGTATACAGTAATTTCGCTTTGGCCCTTTCTCAACTCAAACTCAAACCTTCGAAATATAATTCTTAATGTTAGGTAATTTGAATCCTTTTTCTGAAACTAATTGCCTGTTAAGGACTAACGCTTTATGAGGAGATTGCAAAATGTACGTAAGACCGTACATTTTGCAATCGATATATTTTTTATGATCTAGCAAGTCAAAATCACAAATAGGATTATTGTTGGCTTGGCAACACTATTTCATTAAAAAAATAAAAAAAGCAATGTTGAAAATTGAAATGTTGAGCGGACGGACGTCGTTTCAACTTTGTATTCCGTCATGCATTAATTTTGATACATGAATTCATTGTTAGAGTGTATTAAATGGTTTAGCTGCAGAAAACACGTTTTAGGTTTTAATTAAAAATGATATTTTAGTATTGTAACTCGCATATTCTTAATATAGTTCTTGATAGGTCTGTGACAAGTACGGTAATGGTGGCCATGTCATGAAAATCCCCACAGCCATGGATGATAGCTCCGTATCTCATCATAACGGAGGCCAAGTGGGATCTCAGATAGGTGTTAGTGTAAATAACAAACAAAATGAAGAATCTAGTCAAAGTGTTCAGTATTCAATACCGGGCATTTTGCATTTTATTCAACATGAATGGGCGAGATTCGAAGTCGAGAGATCACAATGGGAGGTGGACAGAGCCGAATTTGAGGTATTTATTTGATTTTATTACTAATATTATGGAAGAAAATCGAAAAATATTGTTCTTTTGTTCTTGAATTAACTACCTGTATGAAATTAAAAATTGTGAAACTTAGTTGATTAGACCACCTCTGTATTTACGTATTTGTTATTTCAATTTATTTGTTCGATTAAGTTATAACAAAATACAATATTTGGCTCTTCAGTACACATGCCAATTAAATTATGGATTAATTTTAATATAGTAGTTAGAGGTTTAGAATGACCAGTACATGTAATATAATATACCTAACTGGTTTGTTTAATTTATTTAATATATAATAGTCATTCTTATTTGTTGTAATGTTTTTTAATGTGCAATGTTTTGACATATTTGTTTGTTATAATTAAATTTTATTTAATTTCTGGGTAAAATAAAATATTTTTTTCATTGTTAGTGGTTTTGTTACAGTTGATTATTTTAAAACAAAAAGTAACATTCACATAATAATGATATTAGGTAACGAAATATGTTATTTATGTATCATATTATGCAGCCACTAATCACCTTTGTTTAAAAAATCTTAAATTCTTGAATAAGTTGTTTTAAGTGGATTACACAACTTCAAATTCTAGTAATGTAAAAACAAACAGGGTATTTTTTCTTTGGTTATAATACTAACAGTTAAGTTAGTTGATATGTTGATAATGTGTATAAAAATTGTTTTGGTAACTAAACAACATGGTTACTTATGTTGCTAGATGACACTCATTAAAGATTTAGGATTTAGATACAGATTACAGATAGATAGGGATATACATTTTTTATATATCAATTACCTTTTTTACATTTGACGCATTCAGTTTCTTTTGAATGTTTTACTAACAAGCTGAATATTGTTAATATTTGTTATTTTTTTCCTAATAACAACAATATCCATATCCTTTCCCAATATTCATTGCGTGCAGTGGATTCAATATAAATACACCTTCAGTTTCAGTTATAGTTTCTAAATGTTAAGTAATAATGCATTGTAACACTTGATTTAACATGATAAAAATTGAAAAGAGGTTTAAAGTGATATTATTTAACTTTAGTAAGAACAGGTTCTCAAATTAGTGTCTAAGAACTGACTAAACTCAGTTTGGATATATGTTATATCTTTCCGATAAAACATAAATAAAAGAAATGAAACATTTTAGATATGGCAAGTTAGTCAGATTTAATAATGTGATGCTATTTAACAAGTTCTGGGGTACACATTAAATATCTGTAGAAGTGTCCCAATCTTATCTGACAATACTAAACATATTTTGTATTTTTCTATTACTTGAGGTGAAAGAAGATTGAGATAACTTAAAATTTCTTTATTTTAAATATATAATTTAGGACTGCAAAATTGTCCCCACAGTTCCAAATATTTAGTAATAAAGCAGTTGTGTTGACAATTGCTTCTGTTTCATTACTCATATCTAAGAAACTTTAAATTAAAAGCATAATCAAGCCTGACTTCATCTTTTGTTAGGTTTTTTAAATACTGCATACATAGCAGAAGCTTTTTGTTATTTATCTAGTCATTTAGCTTCTAGGAGTTATATTTCCTGAAACTATTTATAAATTACTCCAGTAGTAATTGAGTGCAAAGGGTACCGGAGAAGAAGTAAATCACAGTTTTTTTTTCAGTTGTAACGAAATATACTATCAAATTGGTTTTACTATTGCCAATCAAACACTGTTATTGTAAAACCTAAAAATGCACTTACTGATTTTGAATGATGTTAAGCTAAAAAATCTGACTTAAGAAGAAAAGGGGCCAATTGAATTAAAAACTTAAGCCCATTATTGTTGAAATCATGTTAAAATGTGCCATTGTAGTTGTTGATTTAAAAACAGGTTATTTCCCTTTGCCTTGAATTTTAGTCCTTAAAAATATTTAATTAATTAAAAATATTATAATTTTAAATATCTGTGGTCTAGCGGTTCAGTTGTTGGACTTGACTGCATGAGGTCCCGGGTTCGAATCCCAGGTCGGGCAACATAAAGAAAATTCAGTTTTTCTGATTTTCTAAAAAAAAAAAAATGTTGCTCGGGATAAGATATGTGCCCGGTTGGCGATAGGCTTGCCACCTATCACATTGTGGGACTTAGTATCTTCGGCTAGTCGTGGGTGCCCTGGTTGTGCCTCTGCCTACGCCTTCGGGGATATGGGCGTGAAGATGCTTTTTTTTAATTTCTGTGATTGCCTCTGTGGTCTAGCGGTCCGGGTGTTGGACTTGACTGCATGAGGTCTCAGGTTCGAATCCTGGGTCGGCCAACAAAAAGAAAATTGGATTTTTCCAATTTTCTAATAAAAAAAAATGTTGGTCGGGATTTGAAATGTGCCCGGTTGGCGACAGGCTTGCCATCTATCACATTATGGGACTTAGTATCTTCAGCTAGTCATGGGTGCCCTGGTTGTGCCACTGCCTACCTCTTCGGGGATATGGGTGTAAAGATACTTTTTTATTTAATTTCTCACAACAATCACAATTTCGAAGACGCACTTTTTTTCCTGTAACCTTCATAAGTGGTGAATTTATCTTTACCAAAATATTTTTCAATGTTTTAAATAAACGTCAGATAATAACTCAATAAACAAATCAAATAATTAACACTTTAATGAAATTAATAGCTACTTCAAAAAATTATATTATTTTAATGGTAAACAACAAAGAATGATTGTTTTCCTGTACTAGTTGTTTTTCATATCAAGCATCAAGTAGAATACTTTTTATCTAGATTTTTAAGTGTGTACGTACATATACAAAATTGTATTATAATTTGTTAAACACTTTTGTTTGCTAAGGTTTTTTTGTTTGTGAATAGTCTATCTATTTCTTGATATTGTTTTTTTATCTGTTTTAATTAAGTTGCAACATATCTTTTGTCAGAGATAAGGACAGCCTTTTGTTCCTTGTTATTTGTTTTGTGTTTTTTTTGTTTTTAATCTTTATTACAATGAGTGTTAAATAAAATAGACACATGTATGTTTAAGTAACTTTTTATCACACACAGAACTGATATATTTTAATATATAAAGACAAGTAAATATATAAAATTATATGTAACTCGAGTTTATCTCAACAGGCAATAACTTTGATGAAATTCAAAACAAAAAATGCAAACTATAATTTTAAAATAAAAATTGTAAAATATGTACCATTACAATAGTATGCAAATCTATATGTAAGCACATTTTTTTTACCAAAACAGTTCTTACATCTTGTAAGCTATTAAAAAATTGAATACCTGTTCAAATTTTCACTAAGTGTTTTGTTTATTTAAAATATAGGCAAATATGTAGAAAACAGCTGAGTCTATACTTATATTTGAACAAACTATGGAAGACAGTAGCTGGTGCCACAGTGCCTTTCCACTTGTTCTAGCAACATAGTGTTTACGCATGCATGTAATGTTATCTTCCTTTTTATGCCAGCATAATTTGCCTAGCATAGCTATACTATGTTGCCAGGACTGAATAGCAGGCATTGGGAATTGTTAAAAGACATTTAAGCTACAGTTTTATCAAGACCGAGCAATTCCTAATAATTTATTTTAGGATTTCTTTAAAGTTGTACTCATCATATTAAATTTTTTTTTTAAACACAGTTCATTTTTTAATTACAATATGGAGATAATTGTAAAGTAAAATCATGTGATTGAAATATTACTTGTAGTTTGATTGTTGAGTTTCAATCTCTATTTGCTAAACCAGTTTTAATTATCATTTATTTTTTGAATTAAGTAGAATTAATTTTTTAATTGCAATGATTTTGTGTGACTTAAAATTTTATTATAAATTTTTTAAATAGTTTACACCTATAGTGTGAATGTGTTAAAACTGTTTATATTAAATTTCTGGAATACATTGTCCATTGCAGTATGCTCCAAAAATATTTTTTGTATATTTTACTATAAATTGCTGGTTTGAAATTCACAAGGAGTATTGAAAAAGTGATTTCACTTAACACTAAAATTTCACACCTAGATATCATTTGACAAACCCAAGGTTGAAATATCAAACAAGAAATTTTAGAAGTAAAAATAAACAAATATTTAAGAGTGAATAAAAATATGACTAGAAAAACCTTTAAATGCCTCTTACAAGTATCAAAAATTTGTTTTTATAATCATTATTAGATATGCTTTAAGTAAGGAACAATGTTAGTGATACATTTTCTATGAGTAACTTTAATGGTGCAAAAGCCAACAGCAATTTGATGTATCAAAACAGTAGAAATTAAATTTGTAAACCTAACTGCCTTGTTGGTCGAGTAGCTAGCCTACACTCCTAACCACATCAACCAACCGCGAGGCTCATGTTTGATTCCCGACAGGAGGCAGGCGTTTGTGTGATGAACATTTATATGTCTGCATTTCTGGGTCTGGGTGTTAATTACATTAAATTTATTCTGGTATCTATTTAAGTATTTCTATTTATTAGTATGTAGCATTGACTTACACCCATAACACAAGCATATAATTTGCTTACTTTGGGGATAGATTCAATTAGTGTGACTTGTCCAGGAATATTATTATTATTGTAATCATTTATTCACATCCTTGTTATTTTTACCTAGCTTAAATTGTAAATAATTACATCATATTATATTGTATAATAACACTGATATATAATGATGTGTGAACTGTGAAGTAATTGTACTTTAATTGTGTATACCAATTAGGTTGAGTGCATACTGTAATGATGACAGATTTAAGACAAACTATTGAGCTACAAAACATACAGAGATACATAAACTTCGAACAAAAGGTCCCATAAACAAAACTGTCTGATATTTAACTAATATAAAAACTGCACAGACAAGTCTGACTAGCAATTGTTTGCTTATTTTGTATATTTATTACAATCTTTTTGTGTTTATTGCACTTCAACAACAAAAGCAGCCTATTGCATGTCTTAAAACTGTTATGACTACAATGCGCGCTAAGCCTTATTGTGTGATAAACGATATTGTAAAAATTTAATGGTTATTTAGTTATTACTCACTAATTTGCAATTAAGAGTAAACGTGTTATGCTAAGTGCTACTTTTAAAAATCAATCAGTCTGAGTTTAATTTTAATCTTTATATTTAAAATTTTTGTCTGCTTATTGCAAGAAGTCATTGACATAATCATTATTCTTAAACAAAAGGTAATTTCAACAATTTAGCAGTAAATGTCTTACTGCCAAAGTTGCAGTTTTTATTTCATAGCAAGCTGCGTAACACCTAATGTAAATTAGTTAGAAGGAAGTCAGTTTTTTGCATTGTGGAATATATATCAAAATAAATCTATCCATGAAAAAACATATTTAGTGATTTTTTGCAGTTAATTTGTTCTTGCAATAAGCCGATTACTGTACAAGTAGCCCTAATAGTTTGTTCAAATATAATATGAGACTATCATCAATCAAACTGCCTTTTACATATACATGTGATACAATAAATATAAACATAAAATATTAATTAATAATCTTATCACATTCAAGTGCTAAATTATGGTCTCTACTTTATACTAGAAAATGTGACATTAGACCAATCATTTTGCTACCTTCCTTAGTATTAGGACACAATAAAAAATACATTAAATTGATTTGATCATATTTTTGCTAGGCATTGTTTCTTGTTCTGACAGTACTGTAATATATTTTTTAAAATTTTTATTTGAAAATAATTGGGGACAACTTGAGCAATTTCATGAAATAATTGTTTATATTTCAAGTATTTAGTTTCTGCTTTAAAATCCAGATACAAGCTGGTTTGGTACTTTTCTTTTCACTAAACAGACAAACCAATAAGTTTAACTATGATATGTTAGTAACATTTTTATTTATTCATAAACCTTAAATAATAAAAACCATTTACTTTTTCATTTCTCACACAAAGTTTAGACAGGTTTGGTTTTCCTTTAATAATGCACCTGTTTCTTGTAAGGGTTTTTTTTGCAGTCGTGCATCTATATACTTGTGATTATATTTTGCCTTTTTAAAAGTGCGCTTAGTGACAATTATAGTTAGGTTATATTTGGAAAAAGAAAGCACTGCTAGGCTATGGTTTTGGCTTTGGCCAAAGAAGCGCAACAATTCAAACAAAGATAAAGTTTTGCCATTGGTTATGATTGTACAATGGACACTAATTAATCCTGAATCTAATATACACACATCTACAATGAAATTTGTAACTGGATTAAGAATTAGATACAGACACATATAATAAGCTAACACTGAATCCACTTAGTTAATTCAACATTCTAAATATATAAAGAGTAGACATATTGTTTCTATATGTGTGAAAGTCTCTTTCTTTGTTATTTTAATTTTTTTGTTTGCATAACTATTATGAACATTAACTTATTTTTAAGTAATAAAGTAATGTAGGTATGAAAGCTACATTCCATAACTTGATTTTTCACGGTATGTCCTTTTTTTACAAACACAATAGCCTGAAATACTAAAAATTAAAATAAAATACTTAGTGACTTGCATGATGAGGGATGATATATTTTGTTAAACCATATTATGTCAGCTGTTGCCCATTGCTTGCATTTCAAAGGTTTTACTCTTCCAAGCATTTAAAAGATTAGCTTAATCCATTAAACAGACAGATAATAGTTTTAGAATCTATTTTGTTATAGCTATAGTTTCATATACTTTAAGTTAAAAAACTGTCATTTAACATTACAGACACTTCAATATTATTTAGTTACTTCTAAAATACCTGTATATTCTTAAATAATATCAATAACTAGTTATTACTGGTTGCTTTACCTCTCCAAGTGATATGGAGATATCTTGGGATTTTCTTTTGGTTCTTGGATAAGATCCATTAAATGTTGGTTTAATTTTATTCTTTTGATTTAACAGGCAAGAATTGCTTTCCTGCAAGGCGAAAGGAAAGGACAAGAAAATTTAAAAAATGATTTAGTACGGAGGATAAAGATGTTGGAATATGCGTTGAAGCAAGAAAGGGCGAAATTCCATAAGCTCAAATATGGTGTGGAACTCCAACAAGGTGATATAAAGCCTCCACCTGAAGAAACACCTCAAGAACCAGAGCTTGCAGAGCGAGCCCAATGGAAACAAGGACGTCAACTTATAAAACAATATCTACAGGTGTGTTCTTGCTGTACCTTGTAGCCTTAGTTTTATTTCCAATCTCCAGGTTTTTCGTTTGAATTATGTATATTAAGTATACTAGGTGGGGATTGCTTTTCACTAAGCATTTTTATTTCATTGTGCCAATTCTTAACAAAGTGCAAAAAGATGAGGTTATCAATTTGACTATTTTAGAGTTTTTTGTAAGGTAGGTCACAATTTCGAAGTGTTCTCATATCCTGAATTTTATCGTGACCTAATGCTCAGCTATATATAAGTTGCTTACCAAACAGTCTAGGTAGTATACTTAATATTGCATAAATTTAATTTTTTAAAATAATTAATAATGAATCTTTAATAATATATAATTAATATTTTTACCTTTTTTTTAATAAATTGCCTGAGACTGGATATGTGCCCGGCGATAGATTTTGCTACCTATCTATCATATTGTATGACTTAGTTGTTAGCTAGTCGATGGTGTCATAGTTGTACCACTGTTTAATATTTCGTGGTTACGGGCTTGAAGATACTTTTTTTTTGTAATTGCTTCAAGACAATTATCTTTTTATGATATTTTCGTGTTGGTAAAAAATACATGCCGAATGCTTTCCTGGCTTGAAGCTAGTGTAATGATGGAAACAAACTATCGTAAACGGCTGACGAACGCGGCTAACAGCTGCGATTCACAGAGTATCTAGATAATGAGATATTTTTCTTTTTTTCTTTCTTTAAAATTTTTAGAAATTTGACCTAAACACAGGGTGCGTGCTAAAATAAAAATCCCCCGAAATACACCATAAAAAGACTTCCATATTTGGATATTCAGTTACCAGTTACAAATTTCTTTGGATTTGTTGTTCAAATAGTTAGTTATTGTTCGAGCGCGAGAAAGAGCAGACGTCTTGTTCCATGCAATAAACAATAAGCAAAGAGCATTGCGGTTGACATCATGCGACTAGTTGACCCATCAGTATATAGCAGAGGTGGTCAAATTCTTTTAACCGCGGGCCGGTAATTTAAAAAAAACTAGTGGCGGGCCAGTAAATTATAATTAATCTTGAGGCAGGCCGGTTTATTAAGACACCTAAAAATAACAGTAAATATTACGATTACAAAACGTTGTATAAAGATAACATAAGGCATTTTTTTCTTATTTTACAATTCTTTATTAAAATAAAATCTATTTATGAAGTCTTAACATATAAAATACCCAATATATATGTTTGAATTATCGATTCAGTATCTTAATTGTTCAAATTTCAATACTCTTAACATTTCGACCATTAATTTTTTTAAGGAGGTTCATATTTTTTCAAAAAAAAAAACCCTCTGCTGGCCGGATTAAAACGTCTCAAAGGCCGGATCCGGCCCGCGGGCCGTAATTTGCCCACTCCTGGTATATAGATTGCGATTCTAGAAATAATGACATTCACACACAGATAAGATGTCCTTATGGATATTTACACTAACACATCTATATAAACTAATTAGTAAGGTGCGTAATTTTAGCTTAGACAATCTATAAATATTAATTAACATTTTCCTGTTAACACTATGAATAAATACCAATGTACGAATAATATAATTATTAATTGGAATAGGATATATTAATTTATTGATGCCTGTCAGAACTTGTATACTAAACGACTGCACTACGGAATATCGAAGTTTGAAATGTCGATGTACTGTATTCATAATGTTCATCAGTTCGATGTACGTCACTTCGACAGTACGGTATGACGAAGTTTTGTATTGAGAATGTTCATGAAATCGACGTACGGAACTTCGACAGATCGCTATGTCGAAGTACTGGACTTCGAACGTTTTATTTCGATGTGGGTACACCCGGCAGAATTGTTTAGAGCCAGTGGTAAAATTATATGCGGTAGTTTGTCCGGTTTGCCCACTCCTGGTATATAGATTGCGATTCTAGAAATAATGACATTCACACACAGATAAGATGTCCTTATGGATATTTACACTAACACATCTATATAAACTAATTAGTAAGGTGCGTAATTTTATCTTAGACAATCTATAAATATTAATTAACATTTTCCTGTTAACACTATGAATAAATACCAATGTACGAATAATATAATTATTAATTGGAATAGGATATATTAATTTATTGATGCCTGTCAGAACTTGTATACTAAACGACTGCACTACGGAATATCGAAGTTTGAAATGTCGATGTACTGTATTCATAATGTTCATCAGTTCGATGTACGTCACTTCGACAGTACGGTATGACGAAGTTTTGTATTGAGAATGTTCATGAAATCGACGTACGGAACTTCGACAGATCGCTATGTCGAAGTACTGGACTTCGAACGTTTTATTTCGATGTGGGTACACCCGGCAGAATTGTTTAGAGCCAGTGGTAAAATTATATGCGGTAGCAAAAAGTACATAAAATAACATAAAGTAATTTAACCTCTACTCTAATAGAATTAAGGTAAAAAATACTTATACCAGAAAAATTAGGTTTTTAAGCAAATTTTATAGACGCTAGACCGCCTTAATAGTTCGTAGTTTCCTTCCTTTTGATTTTGTTACCTAAAGGTAAATTGTGAGTATTTGGACGATCACATTCTGGAAGAGTTAGGCAAAGGTAAAACCAGGGCACCAACGATTAGCCGAAGTTACTCTGTACTTAGTCTATAATTTACTTTGTACTTAGTCCTAATTGGTGGCTCATCTATTAACAACTGTGAACTTATCCCGTGCAGCGTTGTGTTTAAGAGAAAATTGAACAAACGCATTGCAGTGCAAATTTGCACAACACAATAAAAACAATATATATACAAAACATTACATACAAGAGTTTATAAAAACAATACCTGTTTAAAAACAAAACGAATAACGACAAATGTTAAAAAGAGAAGAAATAGTTTGCTAATTATAAGGCCCCATAACAGAGGCTTAAGGAGAATTTAAGCGGTCTTGCATATACTTAGTCGGGTCATAAGTTCTGTCACATGTTTATTCATCATCATCATCATCATCATCAGCCGGAGGACGTCCACTGCTGGACCTAGGCCTAAAATGACCTCGCTGGACGAGCGGAATACGCTGACTTGCTTTGTTACTGCTGCGGACGTACACCTTATCATTTGTTTGTTGTAGCGCCCCTTCATAATAAAAAATTTTTGGTACGAAAACAGACTCTATCCTGCGTACTGCTTCAACAAAACGCGGAATCAGTTTCTTCACAACTTTTACCACTTGTGATGTGCTAACAGAGCGGGGGGACCGCTTCTTTTTCTGTCTTCCGAACTTGAGTCCTCATTATATCGTTTCATGGTACGATATATTAATATTCTAGTTAAATACAAATTTTTCAGCATGTTGAAAATTTGATTTGGTGTGTGACCACATCGATGCCAGCTGTCTTCTTTAAACATCCACTCTACATGTATTTAATAATACGTAAAATTAAATAAATACTATAGATGCGTCTTTTAATAAAAAAATCTAAATTCAAATTAAGTAACATTTTTGTGGCCAGTAATTTTAATTCAACATTTTTTACTTGTGACCAAACTAACGACCCGACCTGAGTATAATATACGTAAAATCTTGATTTTTATTTACTTTATTCCATTATCAGCTATATTATATACTTTCTAGCTACCACATCAGCAACTTAGCTAAGTTCTATCTGGATTACGTCAGCTTTATATAAAAAAAAAACTTCTTCGAAATCGGACCAATTGTTAAAGGTGTTTTCATTTAATGTAATTTTATACATCACCATTTAAACACACCCCAAGCACTAACAAAAAATAGTTTAACGATTATAAAAAGAACACATACGATTTTCTGTGGTCTTGGGATCTGGTGTTGACGTTGACGATTTAAGTTCCCGGGTTTAAACCCCGTGCTGGGCAACTCAGAATGCGTTTTTTTAATTTTCTCTTAAACACAACGCTGCAAGGGATTAGATAAGTTCCCGGTTGTTAATAGATAAGTCACCAATCATATTAAAGGATTAGTACAGAGTAAATTCGGTTAATCGTTGGTGCCCTTACTCTTCCAGAATGTGTTCGTCTAAATACTTACAATTTACCTTTATGTAACAAAATCAAAAGGAAGGAAACTATGAACTAGTAAGGCGGTCTAGCGTCTATATAATTTGCTAAAAAACCTAATTTTTCTGGTATAAGTATTTTTTTACCTTAATTCTATTAGAGTTGAGGTTAAATTACTTTATGTTATTTTAAGATGTACTTTTTGCTACACAATTATGCCGGGTGTACCTACATCGAAATAAAACGTTCGAAGTTCAGTAGGTACTTCGACATAGCGATCTATCGAAGTTTCGTACGTCGATTTCATGAACATTCTCAATACAACACTTCGTTATACCGTACTGTCGAAGTAACGTACATCGAACTGATGAACATTATGAATACAGTACATCGACATTTCAAACTTCGATATTCCGTAGTGCAGTCATATTATACATATAACAAAAAATAACATTTGGAGATTACCTACCTAATTAATTAATATAAAATTATCTATTAAAAATAAAACTACTTGATAGCACTCCATCAGAATATCTCGTTTTGTTTTATGGGATAAGACATTAACAAGCGAATGGGTCTCCTGGTGGTAAGAGTTAACAGCATATAGACCACATGATAAAGGTGTTCCTCAGCAAGGATGTGCAAAGAGCCTTAAAGATTTTTGTATGAAGCCTGGCTTACCTACTGTCTGCCATTTTGTTTTTTTTTTTTCAAAATCACGTTCACTAATATTTCTTTCAAAAATGGATAGCTAACACCAATACAAACAAAAAATAATCGAAGACAATAACGCTTAAAGTGTCATATTTCGAAAATATGAACTCCCAAAGTTGTAACTTAGTAAACCTGTCTGAACCACGTAAAGTCGTAACCTTTAATAGTAAAACTTTAGTTGTTTTTATCTTCAGAATTTTTGAAAGAATTATCACTGAACGCAATTTTGAAAAAATGAAACCAAATTGCCGAACAGTACGTAAACTTTACCAATAAACACTGAGATGGCGGCGGCATGTATGTTATGGGGTAGATTTCTATTTGGCCAAGTTGCTGTACAGTGCTCTGCCTCAGGCGTAATATTATGTCCTAAATTGGTCATATCGTGGGAGTACTAGTTATACACATTTTAAAGACTTTGAAAAAATGAGGAGGTTATATGTAGGGAATGAAATCTTGGACCAAAATTGACTATTCAAGATCTTGGCGTTTTTTTCTAAATCAAGATTGGTCAGTTCGAGATCTTGTTCAGATTCGGTTCGAGATCTTGGTCGCGAATCAATATTTTCAGGATTTTCGAGATTGAGCAGAATAATTTAAAAAAATGCGTCTTTTTGTACTTATCAAATACTGCAAATTGATAGTAAACAGTATTTCATATTATGTTATATAATGAAGTATATTTGTCAAATTAAACAACATAATATGAACACAATAATCAACGTTTATTTTAATAAACTGGCAAAGTGCGAGTCGGACTCGCGCACGAAGGGTTCCGTACTATCATCAAGTAGTACATTGCAAACATGTAGGTAGGTTTTCGGTACACATCATGGCTCGATCCATGATGTTATCTCTGTAACCCACTACTGAAATCTTGTTACAATCTTGGACTGTTTTGTCAAGATCGCTAACAGTATTTCGAATGTATTTCGATCAATGATAGATGTCTATATTTCGAAGCCTGGGTGTATATTAAATTTATCCTGGTGTCTATGTATTTCTATGTATAAGTATCGTTGACTAACATCCGTAACACAAGCATATAATTTGCTTACTTTGGGATTAGATCAATATGTGTTATTTATCCAGGGATATAAATTATTATTTATTGTTTTTTAAATGTTATTTTCTTATGTTTTCAGGAAATAGGTTACACAGACACAATTTTGGACGTGCGCTCAAATCGAGTACGGAACCTGTTAGGGTTGAACAATGAGGAGCAAGGTGACGAGGGCTACCGAAACTGCGACAAGCAACACTATTCCATGAATACTGCGCTTAGTCGCAAGATGTTTGATTATGGTACGTATTATTTTGTTGTGCTGATAGAATTTATTACCTCATTGGTCGATGGGTTAGCGTACACGCCTTATGCCAATAACTGCAAGTCTCGGATTCGATTTCTGACTAGCCAAAAACAGACATCTATCTTTAGTTTGGGGAAAGTGGGTTACGGCAAATACTTATCAGGATTTTTTTCCTTAAAAGCAATCTTAAATACAAGTTATAAGTATAAATATTATACTAAGTGTTCTCTATTCTATTTAGAATACATGAACGAATTTACACAATATTAGATTATAAATTTTGTCAGTGTAGAATAGTTACGATTGTCGTACATATTTTCATCCCCTGTTAAAGTGCTTTGGGGGTTATTTTTTGAAAAAGCTTATCAACTATCAAATTTCATCAAAATCGGTTCAGTGGTTTAGCCGTGAAAGAGCAACATAGACGGACAGATTTTCGTATTAAAAAAATATATTAAGTGTGGATTCAATTTGAGATTTTGGTTGCACTAAATCTGTCTACTCCAAGAAATTACCACAAATAGCTTACATAATTAATAGACCCCCTCCACTTCATGAACGCCAGCACGTCAAAATCTTTAGCCATTAACAATCACAAAATTTTGATGCAATGCAAAATTGTGGTGTGATGCAATCGTGTTTATTAATGCATCACATCAAAACCGCAAAAGTCACTGTACAGCCACTTATTTATATTCTGCACTTTAATGTATTTAACCTCATGGCTAGCATCTGAGAAAGCTGACCCTCTTACATTGAAAGTGGGCCAGGATATTTTTATTTGGTGAACTTTCTCTAAAGGTTTTCTAAGAATAATAATAATTTAGATTATAGACCCTGGTAGAATCTTAACTTATCCACATTTAGGCAGAGCAACATCAGAAAAAATGAGATTCACTACACAATAATCTATACTATAAAAATTAATTGCTAAATGTGTTGGTAAGCGCATAACTTACTGACCAAACGACTGGACTGATTTGGCTAATTCTTTTTTTATTGTATTAGTTCTTATAAAGGTTAGGTTCTTATAAAGAGAAAAGCCAGGAAAGTTGCAGGGAAAATGGGAAAAACAACATTTTAATTTTTTCCCCATACAAACTGAACGGGTGGAACGAAGTTCGCCGGAGCAGCTAGTATAAAATAAATATTTTTATATATTTTACTACTATACCTAAACGCCATCGATCATCCGCTAGATTTTGGTTCGATTTCGTTTATATGATAAAAATATATTTCTTTATACTAGCTGTTGCCCGCGGCGTTAACCGCGTAGTAAATGGTTCCACAGGGACATTTTTTCGTCATAAAAACCATTCTATATCCAAGGTTGATCCAAGTTACCCTCTATATGTGTGCAAAATTTCATGAAAATCGGTTCCTCAGTTTTTGCGTGAAAGAGTAACAAACAAACTAATAAACAGACACATTTTCGCATTTATAATATTAATAGTATTTATTAAATTTATTCCAGTGTCTTAAGTATTTCTGTTTTTTAATTATCATTGACTAACACCTATTAATATAAGCTTGTAATTTGCTTCTTTTGCGGTTGATTGAATTTGCGTGATTGGTCTATGTTTCTTGGTTTATTATTATACTAGATTCATAACATTTAGTACCGAGATAGAATGGAACAATTTAATGATGTTGATGTTACTTTGTTGGCTTTGTGAGTATAACGTAAATTTTATGTCCACATTTATTTGTTCGCCTCTGTGGTCGAGCGGTCCAGGTGTTGGATTTGACTTCATGAGGTCCGGGGTTCAATTTTCGGGTCGGGCGTCAAAAAGGAAATGTGGTTTTTTCCAATTTTTTAGTAATAAAAAATGTTGCCCGGGATTGGATAATGTGTATCCTGTTGGCTAAAGGCTTGTCAACTATCACATTGTGGAACTTGGCGTATTTGGCTAGTCGTGGGTGCCCTGGAGATACTACTACTACGTGAATTTTAAAACTCAGTCGAACTGCACTTACGATAGTTGGAGAGTATGCTGGTTATGAACAGAAAATATTGGCAGTGAGTTGCTAGAATTATTCTAAGCTTGAAGATGTTGCGGTGACAGTGACAAGCACTGACGTCTGATGAGTGTCATCACCCATCAGTTAGTTGAAACGAATTTAGAGGAATTGTCAAAAAGCTGTAAAACATAACTTTTTAATATTTTTTTCATTCATTTTATTTTTTTCAAACTAGTGAAACAAATCACTTTTTCAGTTTAAGTCGTTATATAAAATCTTCTAAGGGTCTTTAATAAAGTAGCACGATCCTAGCTAAAGCTTATTTAGTGATATTTGGCGACTGCTGAGGCAATACACGTTAAACTATTTTCTTCATATTTCCCTTGTGCACTTAAATTTAACTAAATGAAAAATGAAAATGAAAAATATCTTTATTTTACAGATTACATTATTAACAATTACAATAAATATCTGTTGGTGGCCTCACTAGGCAAGCCTGTATCGAGGCAACCTTTATACCTGTTTTCTACTTAATTTAACTTAAACCTCGTTCACAGAACAGTTTACTTATTACAAATATATATTGTATTGTACATAAAATCAAAAGAAAAATATTCTAAAGTAGCTATATATGAGTATTATAATATACAAAAAAAAATTTATAATTAAGACGGTGTAATTAATAAACAGAAAGTTATATTTTAATCTTCATAAGTTCCTCTGTGTCATCGTATGATAATGTCTGTAACCATTTGCAAACTATATTTTTCGCTTCACAAACATTTTTGTTTTTAATGTCACAGTATTTAGTTACCCTTTTGTATATGAACACATTTATAAAATCTCCAAAACGTTGAGCGAAATGAGTTTTATTAATATTAGGAGTAGGCATTCTATACACCCGGCGACTGACGAAGTAGTTGTAGTCTGGCAAAGATAAAAATGACCTATGAGCCTTAAGGACGGTTCTAAGTATAAATAGTTGGCGCACAGTTAGTACACCATCTTCTTGATAAAGACTTTCAGTTTCATACATGTACGATTTTCGGAACATTACTTTTAGAACCGATCTTTGTGCTCTTTCAGCTTTAATCAAATAAGTTTTTGCTGCACTACCCCAACTCGTGATACAGTATGTTAACAAAGATTGGCAGAGTGCGTAGTAAACCATTTTTAAGGATTCTTTGCCTGCGGTGTCGCGTAGATTTCGCATTACACTTATTACTTTTCTAATTCGTGCCGATAGATTTTCAATATGAGTAGTAAATTTCAGATTTGCATCAACATCGACGCCCAGGTATTTTAAATCAGATGTGCGAGTTAATAATTCACAAGAACAATTTGGAGTTTCATCACACTCGTGTATTTTAATATTGGTAGGATCTATTGGAGCTGAAGCAGCAGTTTTATGAAAACAAATGTACTTTGTAATGCCACAAAATGTGACTCATTTTATTCAAAATATACACAAAACTCAATGATTACGATGAATTTGCTTCTCGATGGCGCTAAAACTCTCTAGATTGATAATAGTTGCCCTCGTGTTTTTTCGGGTCATCTGAATACGTGACCTAGGGCAGACATGCACTTTAGCCATAACATTAGGGTAGAATATCCATGGTGTATAAACTATGGTTGTCTTTTGTAATCAGGAAGATTTACTAGGTGGTAGAGTTTCGCAGCGACTCACCCGGATTGGTACCACCGCCTTACCTATTCCTGCCACCTTAACCTCATGACGTGTTCCGGTTCGGAGGGTATGGTAGCCGGTAAACTTACTTTTGCTCGAGGCCTAACATCCCGGCCTCTGGTTCTCAACGCACCATAACCACCTTTGGTGTCTCTAGGCGGCGGGAATTTCTTACCATCAGGAAATCCGTCTGCTTGTTTGCCTTCCAATGTCAAAAAAAAGGAAAGCTGTCTTGCGCTACAAAAGTGTCGAATGTACTTAACAGTTAATAATTTATTTTCGTAATCCAAACTGATTAAGAAACGATGTAACTGTTTTTTTTTTCGTAACAAGATTGCACGACAGATAAACTAAAAAATTTCATAACTCTTTAAGCTGAATAATTTTATAATTGTTATGAATATCGTATAAACTCGTCATTTTTTAAACGCTCTATTATTCTGGTTCGGTTTATCGTGATTCTATAATGTCAGTCGCACATACACACATACATACATGTATGTGTGACTGACATTATAAATAAATATCCCTGGACAAGTAACACAAATTGAACCTAACCCCAAAGTAAGCAAATTATATTATAGGCTTGTGTTATGGGTGATAGTCAACGAATGTAATACATAGAAATACTTAAATAGATACCTGAATAAATTTAATAAACACCCAGACCCGGAAATGTAGACATCTAAATGTTCATTACACAAATATCTGCCCCCATCGGGAATCGAACCCGAGCCTCGCGATTGGTCGGTGTAGTTAGACGTGTACGCTAGCCACTCGACCAACGAGTCGGTCAAAATTAACTAAATATAAAACTTTGAATCTGCATCACTAAAATTAATCAGCAAAAAGATTGAATCAGGTCTATTTAAAGTACACACCCACTGAATATTTCATGAAGGAACCCTTTTTCCATTGGAGTATTACTTCAATGGAAAAATATCACACGGAATAAATCCAAATTGAATTAAAAAAATGCGGAGCCTGAGATGGTTTTAAACAATGTTTTAATTTTTACAATTTGCTTTTTTTGTTAGAGCGGAGGATCAAAGGGAATAATTTTTATTTTTAGCAGCTGATGCGAAATATCGCTTTTGTTTGTTAGTGAGCGTTCCTTTTTTACGATAATTATGAATATGTATAAGAATTCACATTTTTCTATGACAAAAGACAATAAGCAATCACTCATCTTCCCTGGTGGTAAGAAATAACCTTGCCATATAGACACCACAGATTTTATAGGTGTCCTGCTTATATCCTATATCGTTATCCTGTTGCCGGAATATTACTCCTAACTCTCGTTAAATATGTTCGGAATAATTCCGTAAGGAAAATAAAAACGGAATGTCGAAAAAAGCAAATTCAAACTTTATGGACCTGCCACATACGTCAGTAATTTGTCTTTGGGTATCTTTGTGGACTACTAAAAACGTGCTTGAATAAACTTAAAGATCAAACAACTGGCAATGTTACTTAATCATGATTACTTTTAACTATTACTCTTGCACATGCTTTAAATCTTGCTGTTCATGTGTCTCGTCTCCACAGAGTAAGCCATTCTTTCATGGGCCAATGTATACAGTTTTACAATAAACTTCCCAATTATATGAAAGAACTTCCAATTAAGAAATGTGTCTTATACCATTGCTGAATATTTAGTTGATAAGACTGCTTGGGATTAATTGCTCCTCAGGCCAATATCTTATAAATATAATGTATCATTACATAAATTATTGTAAATACATATATTTAAAGTGAGAGAAATGAGTGGCGTTCAATTGTTCGGAGCAAGATATTCCCTCAACTAGTCATTCACGACCCTCAGTAATGAGGATAACGACGCGAAGAGAAGGATATTTTAAAGTAAGAAAAAAGACAAGACCGCTGAGTTTCTTGCCGGATCTTCTCAGTGTGCGGCTGCGTTCCGATCCGGTGGTAGTTTTATTATTGTATAGACGCGTCAAGGTGCCTCTTACAGGTTTACGTGAAATACAGATTTATTATTATATAGGTTTGGAAAATTTTAAATATAAGAATGTGCTCGAAATCTACTACGGTATCCAATGGTTATGTGTTGTAATAAAGATCAAGTATGTGGTTTCAAAATAAGAGATTTTGGAGATGAAAATAAATGTAAGAGGGTATTTTGCAATTTTATGAAAATGTGTTTTGGTTTCTATAAGTTTTAAGGTAATGTAACAACTATTATCGTGTATTTTTTCCTGACAATTGGAATAAAACTTTGATCTCTGAAGACGTATTTAGGTATTTAAAAATTATTTTACTAGGCCACATTTCAGGATAGCGACGTACCTATATTATCATCTATGCTGTTTCTAGACCATAATTATCTCTTAGCATAAGGAGAGACATGTGCGTGTTGGGTGACTTCTTATATAAAAAAAAACGTGTGTGTGTGTCCGCTACGACGCACGATTCGAGTTTACTCCTTAAGAAATGTATCTTGCAGCACACATGTCTCTTAAAGCAGATTTAGTTATGTTAATTCTTCTTAAATTAGTATCATCGCAGACATTAGAAGTGTGATCCAAATAGTCAGTATTTTGATAGATAGCGACTCCTCCTGCACGGAGACTACGAAGTGTCGCGCAGGTGGAGATCCCGAGAATGAGATACGCCAAGTAATGTATTCCATCTCATTCTTTTATACGTTCAATCCTACAGATATATATGTTTGTCTCTTTCTACGTAACGCCTCAACTTTAAAAGTTCCGTACCGGGCCTTATAACTCAAATTGTTTCTTAAGGAGTAAACTCCAAAAAACTAAACAAAATGGAATGCAATTTCAGGTGGGAAGGAGCAACGCAAAAGCGGCGTATCGTCGGGGGGAGGTTACAATGACGAGGGGCTGTCTGTGCAGGAAACAGCGGCTGTTTTCGCCAACTTCGAGTTCTTGGCTTCTCAGGAGATGGAGATGAATGAAATTGATGACCTAGATGCCAAACAAATACATCACACTTCGGGTAAACAAGGTAGGTCTTTGGCAGCGATGAATGTGATGAGTAGCTATGTGATATGATATTATTTTTGCTCTATTTACCATATACAATATAATAACTCTTTATTGTGCACTAAGTACAAATAAATCACAAATACATTAAAATAACTTACACTAAGAAGATACACAAAGGCGGCCTTTTCGCCAAGGCAGCGATGGTAAGTAAGAAAGTATGGAACAAGATTTAGCAAGATATTATTTAATGGTGCTCTTAAAAATATAAAAATGCATCTAATATTAGACGTCACAAATTATTCTAAAAGCAGAAGCTTGTTTTAATTATTAGTATTTAACACAAACAAGAAAAGTCAAATGCAAACTACATTACATTGAATGCAGAATGAATGATGTTTTATTAATACTAGTGGTCGCCCGTTGGTCAAACTTCTACCATAATACATTTTAATATCTTGTTGATAAGAACGCCATCTTTTTTTCTTAAGACCAACTACTTTGTTTTCAAACTTTTTACTGCGCCATCTGTGATCTTTTATCGTTATCATCAGTATATTTGTTTGTGTGTGTAGAATGCATGGTAGTGTGGGTAATGTTTTATTTAATGATTATAAGCATTGTTATTAAAAATGTTAGCGTTCTGCACTTCTCCTACACATAAACTATTAGTGTGCCAAATTTTATGCTTCTCCGTCCTCGCAATTTTCGTAAAAAGGGGTCCAAAGTTCACACGTGGCATCAAAGTGGCATCACGTATTAATATATAGATATTAGCTTACACTTAATGTAGGTACAGTCAGTTCCATACATTAGTTTACGTAGTTTATGTGGAAATTCTAGATTCACTGTTGTATTTAATAGTACAGTAAGCAACGCAGATTTCCGCCCGTTGACGATTTTACATAGCCCTATTGTTTCTTATTTCCCACTTTCTTATTTGTTTATTTTTGCCTATTACTGCAAAGATTCATACTTTGAGGAAACATCATACCTAATGAGGTTTCCTTTATGAGATACTGTATATAATGATAGATGCACATTTCATCTGGTGGGATATGACTTTTTTTTTCTCATAAGACAGCAATCAAGCCACAACTCTCTTGATGGTAGGAGACATCCATAGTCTGTAGACACCATGGATGATAAAAGTGCGTCGGTGTCCTATATATAAGCGGCAGGAATATATAAGGCGGTGAATATATATCTGGGCAAGTTGCTGCACAGCACTCTACCTCCAATTGTCTCTTACGAGCTGCCTGGCAAGGAGGCAGATGGTCTACTCCACATAGATAACCTGGACCAGAAGG
>NJDD01000154.1:218797-239209 GCA_002245505.1 Calephelis nemesis
ATATATAAATACTTTAGTCTCTATCTAATGGAAACTATACTCCACAGAATATGTTTTTTGTAAATAGGTGGACATGAAATAACATAAACGTTAAATTGAGAGTATCTGTTTTTTATCAGTCTTCTAAAAGTGTTTCTTTTAGAAGACTAGAATAAATTTTCCCCTTGTTAGTTCGGGTCTCGTAAGTAGAATAGACCATCTGCCTTCCTTCCTGGTAGCTTGTAAGAGGCAAGCAAAAGCTAAATGAGTTATTATTAACAAGATCAGTGGTGGTAGAGGGCTGTATTGCAATTCGTTCGGGTAGGAATTCACCGCCTCACTTATTCCTACCGTCATAATTATTATATTATGTTATGTTTTCCTATCCGTGAGAAGAGTATCTGGTAGATTTGCACCATTTTTTCTTAACACCTCGGCTAGAAGAAAGCGACTCACACATACAACATCTATGTGTCTCTGTTAATATGATTACCGACATCGGCCACGGTTATCTCCATTGACCTCTAAGTATATTCCCATTTCTACGTTTATCTCTTACAATGAGGAGAGTAATTGTTTTTGTTATTTTTTGTTTAATTTGAAAAAGATAGCATGCATTTAAAAAAAATTAGTTTGTGAATCACTACCAATGAGAGACAGTTACTTTACTCTTTGCATAGGGGTATGATCTGTGAATGGCATAATATGAAAGATTGACAAAACAGATATATAATTCAACTTTGGAATGCCAGCCAGACCTACGTTGACATTTCAGGACCAAATAGCTGGGATATCGGGGATACGTTGTGACTCGATTTTATGTCTACCTAGTGGTGTCACTTTTCACGTCTATAACTTGGCGTGAAGATATATTTGTGTGTGTGTTAGTCCGGGCTTATTTTCAGAATAGACCATCTGCATTTCTGCCAGGCAACTCGTAAAATGCAAGCATAGGCTTACCGTCACTAGCACCGTGACATCCTACTAGGTGGTAGAGTTTTGCAGCGACTCGTCCAGATTAGTACCACCGCCTTACCTATTCCCGTCGCCATATCGTCAATGCTCGCCGTTGACGTGTTCCAGTTCTGATGGTAAAGAAGCCATTAAACTAACTTTTGGTCTACATCTAAGATCCCGGCGTCAGGTTGGCAATGCACCATTACGACCTTTGGTGTCTCTAGGCGGCGTGAATTTCTTACCATCAGCAAATCGGACTGCTTATTTGCCTTCCATTATCATAAAAAAATGTATGTGTGTGAATATAAAAAAACTTACCCCGTCTTTGCAAAATTTGTGAAAAGCCTTGTTATAATATTAATAGCACTTATGTCGATTTCAGTTAACGTAATATTTGCAGTTTTATCACTATTAAATACATAACCTAATATATCTCCATGACTCGCACCTCTTTTGTAGGGAAGCGGTGTTTGAAATTTGTAAACATTTCTATTACAATCGATTTCAAAATAATAGTTGTACACTGTAGCATTATTTTTCAAGAAATTTTTATAAGAAACTGTTTCTGGATAGGCTATAACTGTATCTGTAAAGAAATCGATCAAGCCATCGCCTGTATTATTAACGGCTCCACCGTCAAAATAACATTCCTTAACTTCATTTGCTACTCGTGTTTTCTGACGAGTGTTATTAAAAATAATATTTTCTGGTATTATTTCATTAAAATTATGATTGAGATTTACTAGACCACTCTCATTATAGTTTGCAGCCCAAAGTATACCTTCTTTGTTATTAAAACCTATGATAATTTTCAAATTCGGATCATTTTTAAACTCTTTAAGTAACTCTCTTGGAGTTGCAGTGATTATTGGGGATTTACCTTGACCTGGAATTTCCACACATGGTCTAAATAAATATTGTTTCAAGGAATTATTTGTGGGATCAATGTGTGTGGCATTGACTATTTTATCAATTGTAGAGTTTCGGAAAATTGCTAATAACTCTTGAGGATCAGTAGTATTGTACCCCATTCTAGACGCAACAAAGGAAGCAGTTTTCAAAGGATCGTTGTCAAACAGCGTCGATTGTAAAGAAGTACCACTGAAGAATATGGCTTTATTAAAGATGTTCTTGTAATTTTGAGTCAAAATGATAAAATGAAGGCTAGCAGATCCAGAACTTGTTCCAAACACAGTCATAGAATTTGGATCCCCACCAAATGCTTTGATATTATCTTTGACCCATCTGATTGCAAGAAGTTGATCTTTCAGTCCTATATTTCCAGATGCATCAGTTCCATTTAAACATAAGTATCCAAATGCACCTACTCTATAATTTATTGTGACGACCATCACTCCCTTATCAACAAAGTACTTAGGGTCATAGGTATTATAGGAATTACTGCCACTATAGAAACCACCTCCAGGTATGAATACCATTACTGGAATGAGATTGTTGTTTGTGACGCATTTTGGTTTAAAAATATGTACAACTAGACAATCTTTTTGGCCAACGGGCTTCTTTTTGGTCGAAGAATACTGATAGCATTGAATATTCCCTTGAGAAGCAATAAATATCCCGTTCCAAGAGGGAGGTTTTTCTGCTTCCTAAAACAGATTGCGGTTCAAAATATCACAAAGCATATAACTGAAAATACTTTTAAGTACATCGTATGATAAACCTAAAGGTGCTTAAAGAGAGAAACAAATAAGATCGACAACCGTGGCCTACAGTCGTAGTCCTATAGGTGGAATGTGAGGTTCTACCCTGCAGACCGGTACATGATATCGTCATGGCAGCATAAATAAATATACACGGCGGTAGATTTCTTGTTCTAAATAATAAACTTATGAATTTTTTTAACTAACGCTGACGAAGACAAATTTAACTAATATTTTTTATATTTTCCATCGTCGGCACTTGGTAAAACTTCCAAATATTCATATTTTAAAGAAAGAAACACTTGTACTGTTTTACTTATCACTTATAATTTATTACTTTGTAATTAATAAAAAAAGCGAAACCGGTAGGCTATTAATTACAAAGTAATAAATTATAAGTGATAAGTAAAACAGTACAAGTGTTTCTTTCTTTAAAATATGAGTAACTAATATTGTGTTGTAAGTTCTAACAAAATAAAAATCATTGTATGTTTTAAATAAGTCATTTCATACCCACATCTTAAGTCAATTAAAAGTAATTAATGATGTTGACAGCCATCTTGGATGTATCGCCATATTGGATTTAGAAGGATGTCACATAGTTAATAACGCAATGTCATCGAAATTAAACGTGTATACAAAATTTCAGCTCAATTGGGTGAAGATATCTACTTCCAAACTGAGTTGTAAGATTCCACCTGAACACATATACCAATTTAATAAGGATACATAATAATTAATAAGGAGGACTCTCGTACATGCCCAACTTTATCTACCAACCGCGAGGCTCGGGTTTGACTCCCGACGGGGGCAGGCATTTGTGTGATGAACATTTAGATGTCTGCATTTTTTCGGGTCTGGGTGTTCATTAAATTTATTCTGTTATCTATTTAAGTATTTCTATAAATTATTATCGTTGACTAACACCCATAACACAAGCTTATAATTTGCTTACTTTGGGGTTAGATTCAATTTGTGTAACTTGTCCAAGGAAATTAATTTAATTAATTTATTTATAAGGACTTGTAAAAATGATACTTACTTGATATCTTTCTCCGACGGATGCGTAAGGTATTCCTAAATACGCTTCGTATGTATTTGATAAATTTTTTAATCCTCTAAGTTTGCCTTGTTGTAGTTTTATTTGTTTAGTAAGAAAACAATTACATAAATACGATGAATAACCTAAATAAAATAATATCAAGGAGAATACACGCTTTGCTTCCATCGTTGACTGAAAGTATTAAATAAATAAACTTTAATACAGTATATTACTGTTATCTGTAGAACAGCGATGACTTTAACATCGCACTTAATTAACTGGCCATTAAATTCGGAGACAATATAATTATTTTTAGAACCAGTTACCAAAGCTATTATTTCATATTAATACAAAAGTCAAATGAGTCTTGTAATGACTTATTTGCATCGTTGAATACCTGCCGTATTATTTTGGTGTCAGGAAAAAATAAAACTATTGCTACCTGCCATTGTCGTGTTAAGGTTAAGAGGGCAATGTAGCTTAAATACACGTGCTTCCTCATCTTAATCATTCCATTGTATTATCTATAAACTACATAAATTATAATACAAAAGATGTGGCGGTTTTTAATTAATGCGGCATTAATATTGGAGGGCAAACAAGCAGACGGAATTTCAGATGGTAAGAAATTTACGCCGCCTATACACATCAAAGGTGGTAATGGTGCGTTGGCAACATGAAGCCGGGCATTCAGGTGCTCCGAACCGGAACATGTTAACGGTAAGCACTGGCGTTATTAGTAAAAATAATGATTTCTGGGACTGTTTGCTTAAAGCGTTCGTTGAGCTTAACAAGACCAAATTTATTAAAAATTTCAGCCCAAAAAATACCGTCTTTATTCTTGCGATATGTAACAATGCTTTGTTCTTATTCTGCGATAATTTTTAAGTTTGGGTCCGTATTAAAAGATAACCAACTCCCTTGGATTCATTGTGATTATTGAAGATTTAACTTGAAACGGATTCTCTACACAAGGTCTCAATAAATAAAGAATTATTTTTGGGATCAATACGTGTGGCAAAAATAATTTAATCAATTGAAGAGTTTGAAAAATTGTCAACAGTTCATAAGGATTAAATGTATTATATCCCATTTTTGACGCAACAAATGAAGCAGTTTTTAGAGGATATTATTTAAACATTAGGGCTTGTAAAGCAGAACCACATTCTATTACGGCTTTATTAAAAAGTTCTTGTAATTCTTTGTTAAAATTAAAAAAAAGGCTAAATGATCCAGATCTTTCTCCAGATACTGTTACCAAATTGGAGTCATCATCAACTTTATCTTTGACTGTTTTAAAGTAAGAAGTTGATATTTCAAAACTGTTTTTCCAGATGCTGCTATATTTAAACATAAGTAGTCAAATGCACCTAATCTCTAATTTATTGTAACGACTATTTAGGATACGACTCCTTTTTCAATAAAATAATTTGGATCGTATTTGTTATTGGAATTATTATTAACATGGAATAAAGCACCTCCGGAAATAAAAACCATTACTGGAAAAGGATTGATAATAATCATCCAGTTTGATTTATAAATACTAGTGGTCGCCCATTGGTCGAAATTCGACTATACTAAATTTTAGTATCTTGTTGATAAGAACACCATCTTCATTTTTCAAGACCAACTACTTTGTTTCCAAACTTTTTAGTGCGCCATCTGTGATCTTTTATCGTTATCATCAATATATTTGTTTGTGTGTGTCAAGTGCATAGTAGTGTTTGTAATGTTTTATTTATTGATTTAATGTACTTTATAAGCATTGTTATTGAAAAATATTAGCGTTCTGCACTTCTCCTGAACATAAACTATAAGTGTGCTTAATTTTGTGCTCCTCCATCCGCGCAACTTTCGTAAAAAGGCATCCAAAGTTTTGGCATCACGTATTAATATAACAATATAGATTTCGCTAACAGGCTCATTCTTAGTATTAAAATGCTGATAGCATTTAATGTTTCCATTAGAGGCTATAAATACATCGTCCCATGGAGGAGGCTTCTCTGTTTACTAAAATTATAAGAAAAAATACAGATTTCAGCATAGTATAGTGAAATACTATCATAAAATAAACGTACTTTCTATTATTTATTTCTATTAGTATTTCTCCAACTGTTGTGTAGGTAACTGATAAGAAAATAATAGTATCGTTAAAAAACGCCTTTCATTTGCATTTTTATTGTAATTAAGTGAAATTAAAGCGGTAATTGCAAAAATGTATCTAAATTGAATTAGTTATGGCTGTAGTTACTGATAACTGGTTTTAAACCTGCTAATATATCACTAAACTAAATTAAGTAGCATGAACAACTGGCAATGAAATAATGAGCAAAACAGCTTACTTACTTTTACTCACTACGCGTAAAACTGCAAAAAACCGACTTCAATTACATTATATATACATATCCGATTTTTATACACAAAAATATGCATTAAATGTTAAATATAAATCAAAAACTACAAATCGGACCTTGATTAAACTTATGTGGGGCCTCTAAATTATGATATACCATTCGAAAAAGCATCATCAAAAATATTCGATACTAGCTGAGTAATCGCGTTACAAATATACCTATGAAACCGAGGAATTGATTCCTTCTATTCGTAGTATGTTGAAAATATAGTAACCCGTGTATCTAGATGATGATTTACTATTAGTATTATTTGTTAAAGTAGAAACGTCATAAATTGATAACCTCCTAATTTTTGGAGATGATCAAAAACAAATCATCAAAAAAAGGATAACAAGAACACACATTTTCTGATGTTAAGAAATACATATTCTCAATAGATACAAAAATGATGAGTCTTGATCAACTGAGGCCATATTAAGGCTTATTGCACAAGTAAGTAGCTTGAGCTAGTATACTTTAAACCAAAACGTAGCAATGACGAGCTGTTATGGTAGTCATTGAAAAATGGACTTTCAGGTTCACGTTACCTGGAATAGCCAGGGCTGAAATTTGGACGATAATATAATTATGATTTAAAAGACGCAAGACGCAACCTCATGAAATCAATAGGCTCAATCAGGCAAATTGCACAAAGTTTGTACTCGATCTTTGTACAGTGCAGACGAATTCTCCTGATGGTACTTCGATTGCGAAGTACAACGTACGTTGCTTGTTTAGTGTGTGTATTGTTATTGTTGTAAAACAGTGAAGTAGTGTGTGTGTGTGTATGTGTGTGTGTGTGTGTGTGTGTGTGTGTGTGTGTGTGTGGTGTGAGTATATGTGGTGTGTGTGTTTTGTTTTGGGTGTTTGCTTTGCTGGTACTTTTGGTACACTTCTTTTTCTGGTAAGTGCAATCCATTTACTACGCACCGACTTTTCCGTATTGTTTATCTATAATACATAATAAACAGAGCCTTAACGAGAGATTTAATTTTGATGTGTTGATTAATAAGCCTACAAACATATTTATTAACAGGCTATTTCTAACATTTCTGAAATATTACATATTTCATCTTAACCAACGCAAATCAAAGTATACCATAGATTTAGTTGACTTTATAGTCTTGAATGCACTAAAATACAGACTATAATGTATATTAAAACCTTGAAGTACTTTAGTCTGTGTTTATTGATAAGACGGATTATGTTTTAAGACCGGAAAATAACTAAACATTTTTAGTTTTCTATTTCTTGTTTGAATTAAAATTTGATTTATCTATTTTAGACTATTAAACAGTAACAAATAAATATACCAGGACAACAATTTACACGAATTGAATCTAACCCCAAAGTAAGCAAATTATATGCTTGTGTTATGGGTGTTAGTCAACGATACTAATACATAGAAATACTTATATAGATACTAGAATAAATTTAATAAACACCCAGACCAGGAAATACAGACAACTAAATGTTCATCACATAAATATCTGCCCCCGTTGGGAATCGAACTCGAGCCTCGCGGTTGATCGGTATAGTTAGGCATATAAGCTAGCCACTCGACCAAAGAGGTAGTCAATGAAGACAAAACTTACGTATTAACTGTGTCTATATCATACAACAACAGTTTGAAGAATTATTAAATCAAGACCTGGCAATGAGAAAGTTAGGGTCGATTTTTGCAGTTTTACTCCGTTTAAATTATTTTATATGTAAAGTCAGCAAACAAGTACACATCGCTCCGGAGGGTAAGAGGCAACGTGGCCAATAGATACCGTAGATGCGATAGGTGCGTCACTGTCCTAAGGTCGGGATGTCAGGCCTATTGTGCAAATTTATCGGCTATCCTAGGTCCCAGGTTCGAAGCCCGGGTCGGGAAACAAAAAAAATTAAATTGCGTATTTCCAATTGTGGGTGCCCTGGTTGTGCCTCAGCCAACATCTAAGGGATATAGGCATGAAGATACTTTTTAATTTGTATCATTTACCTTATGATAATACAAATACATATACATAAACATAAATTGTAGCCTATGTGATAATCTGTTGCATAAATTACGTATATTATATAAAATATAAATTCCTGTAGTTTCAATTAAGTCCGTAAGGCAGTTTGTACGTGAAAGAGTAACAAACATCTGTCCATTGTCTCAAATTTTTGCATTTATAATATTAGTAGGTTATTTAGGTTTGCTCCAATCGACGAGTTTTATTGACTGACACAATAACAATGCAACACAATGCAATACAATAATAACTCTTTATTGTGCACCAAATACAGAGAAATTATAAATACATCAAATGAAACTTAAATTTTAAAATATACAAAAAGGCGGTCTTATCGCCAAGTCAGTGATCTCTTCCAGGCGACCTTCACAACTCAGACAATAAAAAAACTTATAATATAAATGCAAAAAAAAGGTCGATACGCTATCATGACTAAACTGATTTTGATCAAATTTGATATGCATATAGCCTAAACCAGACTTTAAACGTAGATTATTTTTTTTAATCGTACCCAAAGGACTATAATGGGTCTAACATATGACGTTAATATAAACGTTTTTTTTTGTTACGTTACAAGTTACTTTCTTGTTTTAATAGATAGATTACAAATAAAAACTCTATCCTTGCGTTCCAAAATTTTTTAAAATTTAAATATTTAACATTCATAAAAGGTTACGAGTACATTTAACTTAATTCATTCAACTATGGATTTACTTGATTACGCAGCCGGATAAAGTTGTTAATAGATAACTTGACTTATCTATAGACACTTCTAATATAACCGATTAAAGATATCATTCCACAGCTAGACCACATTACAATATTTACCAATCCAATGTAGACGTATTATAGATAATAAAATGCAGAATCCCGAAAAGTATAGCAAACATAATACGGTTCAGTTCAAAATAAACTTGCAATATCTAGAAGAATATGAACCAAACGCTGCTTGGAGAAAACATTGTGATTCAGTAATTGATATAGGTAGTGGTGATGGTGGCTTCACGTCCAACACATTAGTGAGTCTGTTGCCAGCTGATTTTAAGGAAGTCATCGGATGTGATAAAAAAGAGGTGATGGTACAATTTGCTAATGAAAAATATAAGAAAGACCGTGTTTCCTTTGAAGTGATTGATATCGAAAAGGATTTGCCAAAACAGTATCACAACCGATTCAGCCAAGCTTTTTCGTTTTTCACTTTGCATCTAGTGCGAAATCAGGAGTAAGTCTAATAATTATTTGATATATTTATTGCTTTGACTGTACTTTGCTTTTGTATACGGATGGCAGTCCTTTTTTACACTATTAACTAGTTTTGTATTAAAATGTAAAATATTTTTATCGATATTAATATAATGTAGTAGATTGTAACATATTAATCAGTAATTTAAAAGTAGACAAAATCTATTGACTGGATTTGTTACTCTACATAAGTAAATGATATGAAGTTTAAAATTGCTTCATTAAAGAAAGTGTTTATGAATATTACTAGTCGACTAGAAAAATCAACGGTTTCACTTTTCGCAAGTCAAATTGAACGTGGAAAGTAACGATTTACCATATCTTAAAAGATATTAATATTTGGGTCTTTCTGGACTTCTACAGGTACTTCTACTGATACTTATGCATGTCGACAATTCATTTATTCGTTTTCAGTCAAGACTGCATGAGGTCCCGGGTTCGAATCCCGGGTCGGCCAACAAAAGGAAAATTGGATTTTTCCAATTTTCTAATAAAAAAAAATGTTAGTCGGGACTGGAAATGTGCCCGGTTGGCGATAGGCTTGCCACCTATCACATTGTGGGACTTAGTATCTTCGGCTAGTCGTGGGTGCCCTGGTTGTGCCTCTGCCTACCTCTTCGGGGATATGGGCGTGAAGATACTTTACTTTACTTTCATTTCATTAATTGTAATTTCAGCCGAGAGGTGTAAGACAGGGAGACATTATATCTCCTAAGCTCTTCACCAACGCAATCGAGGACGCATTTAAGCTTCTGGAGTGGAAAGGAATGGGCATCAACATCAACGGCGAGTACATTACTCAGCTTCGATTTGCCGATGACATAGTCATAATGGCGGAATCGCTGTAAGACCTTAGTACAATGCTCGAAGACCTCAATCGTGTTTCCCGACAGGTGGGCCTTAAGATGAACATGGACAAGACGAAAATCATGCGAAATGTCCATGTAGCGCCCACCCCAGTGTCAGTTGGGAACGCGACCCTAGAAGTTGTCGACGAATATATATACCTAGGACAAACGGTCCAGTTAGGTAGGTCCAACTTCGAGAAAGAGGTGAATCGACGAATCCAACTCGGTTGGGCAGCGTTCGAAAAATTGCGTAGCGTCTTTTCGTCCGAAATACCTCAGTGTCTCAAAACAAAAGCCTTTAATCAGTGTGTGTTACCAGTGATGACCTACGGTACCGAGACGTGGTCTCTTACTGTGGGCCTGATAAACAAGCTCAAGGTTGGACAGCGAGCTATGAAACGGGCTATGCTCGGGGTTTCCCTGCGAGATCGATTCAGAAATGAGGATATCCGCAGGCGAACGAAAGTCACCGACATAGCCAGCCGGGTTAGCAAGCTGAAGTGGCAGTGGGCAGGGCACATAGCGCGGAGAACTGATGGCCGTTGGGGCAGAAAAGTTCTCGAGTGGAGACCACGTACCGGCAAACGAAGCATAGGACGGCCACCCACGAGATGGACAGACGACCTTATGAGGGTCGCGGGGTCTCGCTGGATGCAGGCCGCTTCCATCCGGTCTACGTGGAAGTCAACGGGGGAGGCCTATGTTCAGCAGTGGACTTCCTATGGCTGAAATGATGAATTTCAGCATAAGCAATATCATATTAACACGACCGTAGTTATGATATCGTGCTGGTCTAAAACATGTGATTTTTTTCTTGGTAGAAACCAACCAAAGCACTAGTTAAGTATTAGTAGGTTAGGTAATTTTTGGAAGTCACCAAAGCTACATACAAATGTTGTCTCATGCAAAGTATGTTCAATTGTCATGTTGTTGTTTTGTAACTCATTTTATCAACGTTTAGAATTTAATTATTTTCATTTTCCAGAAAAGCAGTATCAAATATATACAATTTACTTGCACCAGGAGGTGGCTGCTTTTTAGTTTTTGTTGGAAGTGGAAAATTTTATGACAGCTGTCGAATAATAAGTAAAACAGATAAATGGAAGTCCTGGACTAGTCATGTCGAAGACATCATTGCACCGTATCAAGATTGTCCAGTAATTATAACATTACTTCATTAGAAACAAATTATTTTGCAATGTTTGCAAGACTTATTGGTCAGATTGCTAAGATGTTTTTGTTTTTTTTTAATAATTGTGGTTCTTGATTACCATTTTTTTTTGTTCGCGTGTCTTTCGTACTTAGCTAATAATTGCAGCTATTGTGCGTTAATGATATGGATGAGTGTAGCCATTCAAGCCAACCCAGCTCTTTCTAGAAAACCACTGTCCCCGGCCTTCAGAGGTACTGAACCCGTTAGTTTACCACTGCCTTGCACTGTAATAGTACATAGTGTGACGTTTCTTCTTCCTCCATGCATGCCTGGTTACTAATCTCTTATATTTGACGTATTATTGAAAATAACTGTAAGGCAGCTCTAGTTCTAAGATCCTGGTCAAGCTTAAGATTGAAAATTATTAATTAAATTACGTGTCACATTGTTTGTCCGCGATGGACTCCTAAACTACTTAACCGATTTCAATCAAATTTGCATACTGTGTGATCCAATTTGAAAGATAGGATAGCTTACATCTCAATTACATTAGGAGGATTTACTATATATAGGAGTAAAGCCAGAACAGGCAGCTAGTTTATTTATATTTTACAGACGGGACAGAATAAACAAGCAAAAGGGATACCCGAATGTAAGAAACATCCCCAAGATGTTATTAAAAAACTTTACCATCTTCCATGGCTATTTCATCGGTTACCCTACCACTTAAACCGAAACTCGAGATTATCGAGACTCGAGATTGTACATCTTCTCTTTTTCTGTCACAGGAAAAGAGAAGATGTTCAAAATCTAGACAAGTCCACCAGGACTCTGTATCCTAATCTGATTGCTTATAACAGTGGAGTTACCCTTAATCCACTAGCTTATTTTTATTGCTTTGTTGTGGTATCCCGGAATGGGATATAGATAAAAATAAGAAAATTCTTAAAGATTTGGCAGTTCATATTGTAAAAATCTCTGAGAAAGACTAGTTTTAATATTATTGTGCCCTATTTTAGGACCCAGAAGGGACACTGACAAAAATCATGACTGAAGCCGGATTTACAGAAGTACATGTGAAATGCAAGAAAGATTCATATCAATATAAAAGTTTAGAGGATTATAAGAGTAAGTATGAAAAAAATTAAAATGTTTTTTTTTTCGAGTTTTAACAAAACTCTTCGATAGATCTCAAAAAAAGTAAGCGGTGGTATATGTCTATCTTTAAAGAATAACCCACAATAACCGTTTTTGCGTTTACTTAAAACAGTAAAATGAAGGGTTACTTTAGAACATATATTTAACAATACAGTATTAGCCCTTAATCAAATATATCTGTTGGATACGTTATGCATGTAATTTAGATCAAAATTGCCTTACACACTATCAGAAAAAAAAATAACACCTAATGAGTTATCAAAAAGTTAAAATCTCAGGGCGCAAAATTAAATACCGTAGAATTTAAAACCGACGCGAAGCGAGGGCGGGCAGCTAGTACTATATAAAATAATAAAAAAGTTAATCCAATTAATCTGATTCCATCTTGATTCTATCTAGATCTATATTAAATAATCCAACTAAAACGTATTTTTTATATTTTTTTATATGACATTGGAAGGCAAACAAGCAGCCGGGTTTCCTGATGGTAAGAAATTCAGGTCGCCTAGAGACGCCAAAGGTGGTGACGACAACGCACCAGTAGCCAACCTGAGGCCGGGATGTTAGACCTCGAGCAAAAGTAGGTTTACCGGCTACCTAACCCTCCGAACTGGAACACGTCATGACGTTATGGCGACAGGAATAGGTAAGGCGGTGGTACCAATCCGGGTTCAATAAAATATAATAATCTAACTAAAGTGAATTCAACTAAGATGTGGTATTCCAACTAACTGAATTCGATTAAGATGTAGTAAATCAATCAAGGTGAATTCTGGACACTTAATTGCAATCCTTCACTAATAACTATTTTAAGTAGTTAGGGTTTCTATTAGTAGTTTTATTTTACTGAAAGGCAAAATTGCGAAAACGAATCAATGAAAATCACTGCTGCAATGTTTTTTCAGGAGGTGTTGAAGCTATTAATATTTTTGGTCTGCCTGAAACTGTTCTTGAAGAATTTTATACCGATTTTGTACATATTGCTAAGGAGAATGGAGTAATAGATGACAATAATGTTACAAAATTCACAATGATTATTGCTCGCGCTAAAAAGTAATTAAGGAAAGTTACAACTAGTAGTATCTTATTTATAAAATTATTTTTCATTCCATCATAATATACGTCAAACCTACCCAGGTGTGAGAACTGGGTGAGCAAGAAAACTCTATGGCAAAATGAATTAATGAAGGTATTTACCAGGTCCCGTCAATTTGCCCTCCTAATACCTCAATAAGGAATAAAACCTCTAGTCCCAAAGTAAGGTCCGCTCAATGAACATGGATTTCCTTTAATTACCTAATCCCGTTTCGGAATTTCAAAATGTAATTTTGAACGCAGTGAATCTATACAAACCAATAGATCTACCACACACTATCAGAATTTTTCCATGTGGAATTCTCCGTTTTGAGATTCTGCCAGCGGGCCTATAATGTTACTCTTGAAACTCGATTCGTGCAACATAGGCAATTGGAATCGAATATGTCATTTTAGGTACTCTTTAATTACAATACTGGCGAATTATAATCTAAATATTAATAAGTGATACCAAAACGTTGGACCCCTTTTTACGAAAATTGCGAAGACGCAGGAGCATCAAATTTGGCAGACTTATAGTTTATGTATAGAAGAAGTGCAGAACGCTAACATTTTTCAAAATGCTTATAAAGTACATTAAATCAATAAATAAAACATTACCCACACTACCATGCTTACACACAAACAAATATGTTGATGATAACGATAAAAGATCACAGATGGCGCACTAAAAAGTTTGGAAACAAGGTAGTTGGTCTTGAGAAATAAAATACTTGCTGCTTGGCATGTTTGTGAGGTGAAACAGCCATTATGCTACAATGTCATTCGCAATTTTGGATATTCTATATCAGAGTAAAGTAAATGTCCGTAAAGGAATTCTACAGGTTTCACTATGTTATTATGAAATGTTGTTATTACATCGATTTTTTTAATAAATAATAAAAAATTACCTTTCCAGGACTTAAGTGAAAATCCCATTATTTAAAAACATTATCTACTATAAGTCATAACTTTATAAAAAATGAGTTTCATTTTATTATCAGCCTGTTGAAGGTTGAGCAAGGAGATCTTAGACCAATAGCTTGTCAGCATGGCGAAGCAGTAATGGACTTATCATCATATCACGTGTACCCGCTTACTATGGCGCTTATAAGATTAGAGATCCATACTAATACTATAAACGTGAAATTCTGTCTGTCTGTCTGTTACGGTTTCACGGGCAAACCTCTACGACCAGGTTTTGGAGAAATTCAGTATGCATATATATGTATATAAAGCCATAGCCTGCATTTTTCAAAAAAAATGGGGTGATTTAATATAAAGGAGTGAAAGGGGGGATGAAAGTTGTAAGAAATTCTTCGATGAGGAAGTCGCGAGTAAATACCTAGGCTATATGTTGTGGGCCAGTCGTTAAACCACATCGATCATGATTTACCTGGTCAAGTCACGACACGGATCTGGCCAGGAAAATCACAAGACTGAGAAATAGACGGCTGTCGTTTAGCTCAAAAAATCATTTGGGTACATAATATAGCTGGGCGCATTAGTGTAGATCTGTTTTGGATAACTGGTGGTACTGTAGCATTCTATCAGCTATAATGAATATTTACGTGTAAGAAAGGTCAACACCACCACCGCCGGCAACAGCCAGTACTCCATAAATATTACTGTTGCATCGTTACCTCATGCTCTAAATCAGGGGTGGGAAAATTTTTTTGACCGCGGGCCAGTAAATAAACAAAAAACTAATGGCGGGCCAGTAAATTAAAATAAATCTTGAGGCGGGCCGGATAATTAAAAACACCTAAAAAGTGCTGTAAATATAACTATTTTAAAACGTTGTATAAAAACAACAATAGGTATTTTATTTATTTTTACAAGTTTTTATTAAAATAACATCAATTTATCAAGTCTTAATGTATGAAATACGCATTATATATGTTTGAAGTATATATATTTAGTATCTTAATTGTTCAATTTTCAATGGTTTTTTGACTTCGAACCTTAATTTTTGAAGGAGGTTCATATTTTTCAAACGCAAAAACGCTGGGCCGGCCGCGTAAAAACTTCTCACGGGCCGGTTTAGGCCCGCGGGCCGTAATTTGCCCATCATTGCTCTAAATCCTACTAGAGACTCGAGAGACTATAAAATGCAAGTCTGTCTAATATTATTTTCGTTATAGAGAGAGTCGAGTGCTAAAATGCGAAGCAACGGAATCATACTCGTATTTATTTTGTAATTATATTTTATTACTAATATCTTATCTTCTTGTTTTATCTTTACTTATAATTTTAAGGAATAATGTATATTTAATTGTAGAAAATTACTTTAAAGGTAATAAAATTATGTTGATAAAATTATAAAATTTTATTATAATTTATGAGCTACGAACAAGGTCTTGGTGAACTTATTAGTACTTTTTAACTTTTACGCCGCTTAAAAGGTATCTTGTATATAAAATTCTCGTGTCACAATGTTCGTTCCCATACTCGTTCGAAACGGCTTGACCGATTCTCATGGAATTTTGTGAGCATATTGTGTAGGTCTGAGAATGGGTTGACATCTATTTTTTATAACCCTAAGTGATGAATGTGAATCACAACAAAAAAAAAAAATAGCAGAACAACGTCTGCCAGGTCGCTAGTAATCTTATAAAATTCTCGTGTCACAATGTTGGTTACCTACTCCGTACTCCTCCAAAAAGGTTTTACCGATTTTCACCAAATTTTATGTGCACATTTAGTAGGTCTGAGAATCGGTGTAAATACCCCTAAGTGACAAGGGTGACTCACCTCAATTTTTTTACTTAAATTACATTAAAAACTAACAGAACAAAGTCTGCCGTGTCATCTAGTCTTCTAAATAAAATTCTAGTGGCACAATGTTAGTTACCGTACTCCTCCGAAACGGCTTTGCTGATTTTCAGCAAATTTGATATGTAATTATGTAAGTGCCTCTGTGGTTTAGCGGTTCTGTTGTTGGACTTGACTGCATGAGGTCCTGGGGTCGAAACTCGGGTCAGGCAACAAAAAGAAAATTAGGTTTTCCCAATTTTCTAAAAAAAAAAACGTTGCTCAGGATAGGATATGTGCCCGGTTGGCGATAGGCTTGCCACCTATCACATTGTGGGACTTCATGTCTTCGGATAGTCGTGGGTGCCCCGAATGTGCCTCTGCCTACGGGGATATGGGCGTGAAGATACTTTTTATATGTATATTCAGTAGGTCTGAAAATCGGTTACTGTCTATTTTACATATCCCTAAGTGACAAGGGTGACTTACCCTTATTTTTTATTTAAAACACATTAAAAAAAATAGCAGAACAACGTCTGCCGGGTCGGCTAGTATAATATATACCGTATAGGTCACATCTAAGTAGGTACACAGAAGGAAGCTAGGCAGGTCTGAAAGGACCTTGGTATTTGCAACTCTCTGCTTACCATTTAAGGAAATTGTCGTGAAGATACGTATGTATTTTCCTCGATTTCCCTGGAATACCAAGATCAGATGTAGATTTGGTGGCTATTATACCAGCTCGTCGGTACGCTTTCCGAAATGACGGAGAAATCGATTAACATATATGAAAAATAGGAATCAAACATATAACCTTTGCCTTTTTAGAAATCGGTAAAAATCAACTCCAATTTCGTTGAGGCATTGCCAAGAATTTTTTCACATAGAGATTCCATTCAGTTTTAGAATAGGCTATATATTTCATCGCCACCCGTGATAATATGGCAGACAAATAATTGCCACATCTATTTATATTCACTAATAAATTATTCAAGGTTTTTAAATGCAATTTAATGCCAATTTTAACTAACTTTAAAACAGGAAATTCTGAAAGCTGTATGGGCTATATGCTATATCTCGTCCAAGACAAATTTGTAAAAAGATTGCATTAAAATCTAGAACATGAATTGTTTTTAGATTTTACACTTTTCTTATTCAAATAGTTAAGATTAGAGCGTGACTTCTACATACTAGTTTACTAATCAGTTGGAAGAGAAAAGTCAACATTTTCTCTCCAAAACTGTGACAATATTAACTTTATAACAGATTTTATTTATTTTAATTAACAGCATTGAGTTTGGCAGTTACTAGTTAGTAACAATTTTAAAAAGAAAATATAATTAAATAAACGGCAGTTATCTTTTAATAAGTAATTACATTTTCTATAAAAAATATGACTTCATGATAGATTAAATGTTAATTGATGATTCTGAGTACAGCTGGTAATGACTGATCAAAAGTTAATTTATACGTCCGTTGTGAGCATTATAAACCATTTTATTAATTATATTTCAAGTCCTATCTGAGTGTACTCCCAACCCCTCTGAGTTTTGATGTTTTTTAGGTATAGTTCCATGTATGGGGAGCACTTTATCTTAAGTTTTTTTTTTATTTTACCTGAAAATCGTAATGCAGTTCACAAAATAAATCTATCTAGTTACACCTGTGTGTGTAGAAAAAAAAATTAACACATGTCATGTTATGTCATGTTACTAGGTGGTAGAGTTTGGCAGCGACTCACCCGGATTGGTACCACCGCCTTACCTATTCCTGCTGCCATAACGTCACGACGTGTTCCGGTTTGGTAAGATAGCCGGTTAACTTATTTTTGCTCGAGGCCTAACATCCCGGCCTCAGGTTGGCAACGCACCATTATCAAGTTTGGTGTCTCTAAGCGGCGTGAATTTCTTACCATCAGGAAATCCGTCTGCTTGTTTGCCTTCCAATATCATAAAAAAAATGTCGAATTAAGGGTTCCGTTTTTGCCATTCGGTAAAGAAACCCTAACATTATAATTTGTGATTTATCTGTAATGTACAGAGTACTGTACTAAGCAACAAATTACATAGTGAAATATTTTAAACATGGTAAAAAAGACGAAATTAAATAATTAACCACTTATTATATTTTTTGTTTTGCATAATTTACAACAAACATTCTCAATTACATTAATAAGGTAGTCACGGCTGAAAAAGTCAAAAAAGTATGACTGATTACAAAAACAAATTGCCAGAAGGGTAAACAAAAAAAGAAAAAAAGTATTATATAAAATACATATAAAGAATTTAAGTGCATAGAAACTTCGAAGAACCGACTATAAATTTATTACAAAATAACGATTTGAATATTCATTTTTCAAAAGGTAAATTATAATTACTGTTATATTGTTTTTGATTGGATATGTCATAAACATCATTGATGTTCTCCTACCACCAAATTTTATAGTAATATGATACTACATAATATGACGCAGTCGTCGATGCGTAACTTGCGGCGTAATTAGGATCAAAGATCGTCGTTTCCAAAACTCGTCAGTACCTAGGCTGTAATGGAAGTGACAGAATGCAATATTTTATATTAAGAATTGTATGGAGCTGTAATACGCCAAATTACCTAATTTGAATATAGATACTTGATTTATTTCTACACAATTTTCAAGGTATTGTGGAATGGATACCAATTTAAAAAAGGAAAACCTATAAGCGGTCAGTCCCATGAAATAATATACAACGTGTACCTGTACTTTATAACAGAAGCTAATTTTTTTTAAAGTCTAAAAATGGATATTTTAATAAATTTCAAGACCCCATGGTCAAAACCACTGGTATATCCAGACGATTTCTGCAAATTTAATAAGGGACAAAGAAAATAATGGTATGGCCGCATTTATCATACCTAAGAAAGGAAGGTCAAAGAAGAATTTCAGGTTAAAACTGGACAGTTTTGACAGTATGATTAGAATATGGTACCTATACGACTTTCAGTTAAGATTTAAGAAAGTTCCTACTGTGAAGTCTTTGAAAATTAAACTAATGGACGCTATTGTTTCCAAAGATGTGTATCTACACATTAAGAAAAATTCTAAAAGATATGGGAGTTTAGATTAGAAAGTAACAGAAGTCTCCTTGCAGAAAAATCTTTTGTACGGCTTTAATACAGGCTTTAACAGCTGCCGGAAAAAAAAAATGCATCGATGAATCATATGTTCATATTTCTCACACAAAAGGCAAGTCTTGGCTTGATAAAAATAAAAAAGGGGTTAAACAGCCGATTCAAAAATTAAACCCATTATTATCAATAGGGACCTAATAGCATGCAATTGCATATTTGCACATGCATTTGCATATTTAAGAATTAATGGCATATTTTTCCTAAGATCTAATGATGATGCATATTATCGCTATAATTTATAGTATTTTTCAAGCGCAGTGCACTCAGCAGCCGCGCGTCTTATGTTTTGGTACGATAATAAAATGGAAGAGGAAAAAAATCATCGCGCACGCCTACCGCACTACTCTTTCCCCCCACCTATTACGCATGTTGGCACTTTCATTGTTGTTTTTTTTTATTTTATTAAAAGAACAATAAATTATAAAGATACATACTCAATAAAGTAAAATTTAAAGCAAATTTTTACTGACAATAAACTTAAATCTTAAGTTATAATATAAACAAAACAAAAAAATACTCATTTTATTTTGCATATTCTGTCAGTTTTTGTGCATATTTCAAGCAGGTTTCGTGCATATTTGCATGCATGTTTCGAGCTTTCTAAAAGTATCTTCACGCCCATATCCCCGAAGAGGTAGGCAGAGGCACAACCAGGGCACCCACGACTAGCCGAAGATACTAAGTCCCATAATGTGATAGGTGGCAAGCCTATCGCCAACCGGGCACATTTCCAATCCCGACCAACATTTTTTATTAGAAAATTGGAAAAATCCAATTTTGGGTTGGCCGACCCGGGATTCGAACCCGGGACCTCGTGCAGTCAAGTCCAACACCCGGACCGCTAGACCACAGAGGCGAGGCTTTCTATCTTGCATATAATCTAGTTTTTAATTATCATATATGCAGGTAATGAGAAAGGTTTTGTACCTGGTGCATTATTACTAGGCAAATGTTTGGATTCTGATGGAGATTAT
>NJDD01000155.1:34266-44370 GCA_002245505.1 Calephelis nemesis
TCCCGTTGCCCGATCTTGTGCAGGTAAGGCATTTATCGACAGCCAACTTGATCTTTCCCCAAAGAACACCATTAATATGCTTGCATTATGGATGTTAATCAGTAAAAGACATAGAAATACTTAAGTAGATACTGGTACAAATTTAATAAAACGTCCAGACCCGAAAATACAGACATCTAACATCATTGTAATATAACAACAATGGCAAATTTGATCCGTCCGTTCAGGCGTGATGCGATGACCACGTGACATGGTAATTTATTTTCACCTATGTAGAATGTGTTTGATATTTTCCATAGTCGGCGCTTGGTAAAACTTCCAAATATTCATATTTTTAAATGAAGAAACACTTGTACTGTTTTACGTATCACTTATAATTTATTATTTTATAAATAGCCTACCGGTTTCGCTTTTGACAGCATCATCAGGGCTAGAAATTAAATTACTGAACAACATTTTTTAATAATAAACATAAATTCATTTCATAGTGAGTAGATACAAAAAAACTTTAAAGCGTTATACAATGGGGTTGCAAGCTATTGATTTTTTCCTTACTGAATCGGGAAATTAATACAATTCGAGAAAACAATAATAAATAACATGTTAATTACCTCCATTTCATTAATTAATTACTAAATTTAATTTGCTATTTATACATATTATGTAAAACTTAATTATTTATGCTTAAGTCAGTTGAATAAAAGAAAAAATAATAAATGTCCATGTCAAAATTAAAAAAGTAACATTAAATTAAATGTAAATGTTAATGTCAAAATAGAAAATAAGTAACTAATTATGTAATTAATAATTAAAAGTTAAATTATTTAAATTAAAATTTTGTAATTACATAGGAAAAATATCCAACATGAAAATACATTAAAACAAACATTAAAGGATATGTCAATATAAAATAAGCAGTAAGCAGTCAATAATGCAATAATAATAATAATAAAACTGAAACGTTTTTAAATGAATTTATGACAAAAAAAAATATTAGGTACTTATAAGATTATATTAAATTACTAGAAAATATTTAATAGGGGGGATGTGTTCAATTCTATTCGGTATGGTATCGGCATACTACTCACTTGTATATAACACCCACCAAGTGCCGACGATAGCAAGTATAGATTCTACTTATTAGTATGTTTCGCAGCGACTTGCCCAGATTAGTACCACCGCCTTAGCTATATTAGCCGCCATAACGTCAGTGCTTGCCGTTGATTTGTTCCGGCTGGGAGGGTAAGGTAACCGGTAAAATGTTAGTTCATTTTGTTTATATTTTTGAAATAAGAAAATAATAATATCTAACAGTTTATTTTGAGGTACGGCTCCACTTTTCCTGCAGCCGTAATTACATCGCATCGTCATGTTCCGGTTCGGAGGGCAGGGTGGCCAGAACAATTGCGAAATAAATAAATATTTTTCAAATTTTGAATGTTTTTCATCTATAAATGTGTTTAAATAGTAAGAAACTATGAAAAACTGCCAAAAAATACTTATGATTACAACATAAAAATAAATAATAACATAAATACGTGTACTAATGGAAAATAAAAAAAAACATGAAAATAAAGCAGTCGATCTTACACCCCTAACTTTTTCTCAAGTCGATCTTCACAGCATAAAGTATAGGCACCACTGATCTTCAATGTTTAAACATCATGGTTATATCTTATTTATGTACTCGTTCGACAAATCTTCTTAAATTCACTAAGTATTGTATATAATTTCTCAAGTGTAAGTTACCGCGATGTCCAAAATCTAGATTACTAAATCTAAGGCACTATTCCTCAAATCTCCAAGCAAAGCTAAAAAACTGAGAGGTTATATAAATAGAGGCCAACAAAACAGAATAAGAAGTACCGGCATTAAACTTTGATCGTATAATAAGTATTTACACCTCGTGCTGCAAAATTTTGAATTATATTCGCCATTTTTTTTAAGATTATCAGTATACACGTACATAAAGGTTTACTAGGTTGATTTATAGATCAAAATCTTCTGCAATAATAACACTTAGGTAGTTCTAAGTCTGAAAAATAAAACAGAACCTACAAGTATGCTTGTTAATTAATAATTACAAATTTGTGTTTCTCAATTTACTTACTTATTTTTATAAATTCTAACACTGTACAAAACCTGTCTGGTATTTAGCTAAAGTAAGTCTTTGATGCTGTTACCTCCTGAATGAGATAAGTTGACAGTGTCTTCCCAATCACATGGCTAACGATAAAAGTTTTATAGCTCTATAAATTTTATGCCTACAAAATAAAAATAGCAAATATTTTAGACGTGCTCTTGCGAAGTTATAACGTAGGGCGAATAAAATATTTGAATACTTACTTTTTATGGCACACCTAAGTTGTCACTGGCGGTTTTAGTTGTGATACAAATAAAACATTATATTGCACTAAAATATATTTTTATCTACGTATAAATAAATTACCTAAATATTTTACGTAACGTTACCTGGCTTGGACAACACTACATTATTGAATTGTTAGAATGCCTATATAACATGCTCGTCTCTATCAGAAACTTAGTTACACAAGACGCTTAGAATTGCAGCATGGGGTTAAGATCTTATATTACATTATGTTCTATGCTTCAATATCGATCACTATTAACTCCAACTCCTTAAAAATCTGATGCACTAAGTAGGCACGATATCAAGGCTGGATCTAAGGGGGAAAAAGCGAGTTCATTACCTTCTCGGGCAAAGATCTTGCTAGACCGAACAGAACTCGACCTATAACAATTTCTCCTATTTTTTCAAATCTCATTAGTAATTAGAATATGTAAATGAGAATGCGAAATACAAAAGTGAAAGGCATCAATGGCACAATAAAGCCACCGGTTCGAAAGATTTCATATACAATTGAATTATTCAATTATTCAATTGTATTTGAATTGATACATTCAAATCAAAGCACTTATTTATCTTCTTCTTATATAATATATGAATCTTATTAAATTAATTGCTGTTCGTCAGTCTTGCTAAAACTCGAGAACAGCTGGACCGATTTGGCTAATTTTGGTTTTGAATTATTTATGGAAGTCCAGGGAAGGCCTAATAGATAGGAAAAAAGAATAACTAGGAAAAATAACATTCTAAGTTTTTCCATACAACCTGCACGGGAGGAACGAAGTTCACTGGAACAGCTAGTAAAAAGCTTAAAAATAGTTAAAAACTTCAGTATTTATTGTAAAATATTTTAAAAAAGGTTAATCTTATATACAGCTGTACAGTAGATACTACCGTTCCCAACCTTGGCCAGACGGGACAAGAAACGGAAAAGCAAACTCCGCAGCAACAATGACTTATCTATTATGTTAAGTTCATATTTATCGGAAGTATTTGTTCTAAAATTTTCTAGTTATTTTTCAAAATCCCCAAACGTCACCTAGCGTCGCAGTATACTGAACGGATAAGTTTGTGGCATTGTAAATTAGTATCTATAGTAGTAGTGTAGTAGAAGTCTGACTCAACCCTGAGTTTGTGTGCTTTTGTGTCCCTCTTTACAAGGTGGATCCGCCCTCGTACGATATTTCAACATTCCATAAATATCGTGGGCTTCATTTTCAAACCTTGTAACTCCAAAACTTTCGAAATATTGATTTTGATGTTATCTAGTAAAAAAAAATATATTTATCTATCTAGTTTAAACATATCATATTTACAACAAACAGAACCATTTATAATACTTTAATGTAAAATAAGTTGTTTGTCTATTTTTTTGTTGTTAGTTATTTAAACAGTTTTTTCTTCCTCCTGTAAAATTTTACCAATTGGAAATACGGGGTTTGAAAATTAAGCCAGCGATATGTAACCAGTATCAAAGACAACTTACTAATATCTGCTAGTTTGTACCTCATAAGAGAAAACCATAACTGCTTTGTTGTTGAAAGTTATATCACGGTTCAGTGGTTTTGTTTGTCTGTCTGGGAAGTTTAACGGGAGTTTAAGCAATGTGGCGCCTTTTAACGGCTTTTAACGGATTTAGGTACGATTTAAACTAAGCTATCGTTGTTTTCGTACCATGTTTGTTGTTTTTAAAATGATAGTGAAAAGCTTGCACCCATTAAGTAATAATGCCAACTGTGACTGCGGCTTGTTCATGTGAGAGAAGACACGGTCTTTTCTGAATAAGTTTTACATATGTTGGCATTTTGGGGATAAAATATTACGTTATTATTATTTTTTTTTAATCTTTTGAATCAAATACTTTATATTCTATTAAAGCAAATAAACAAGGCAATGCAAGGCTATGGTTTGCTGTCTAGGTACATAAAAGGTCGTACCCGATTAGGAAATTAAGTGCTTAGAGAACACTTAAGACTAAATATTTGTGTAGTATGTTCCAAACCTAGACAAATAACCATTGGACGTTCAATTACAATTAACATTTCTTGAATCTTATTAAAAAAATATTTATGTATTATTTACATCTATACTGTTATACTTAATCCAAAAAATTTACTCATTAATTTTATTACGAAACTTTGATAACTACATATTGGACTGGTAAATCGCTGCGTTGATCGAAGGACTACAGCTGTACACCACCGACCAAGTGCCATTTCCGACGGCAATTGTGTGCATTTAGATCTTTGCATTTCCGGGTCTGGGTGTTCATTAAAATTTATTCTGGTATTTATTTCAGTATTTATATGTATTCGAATCGTTGACGGACACTCATAACACAATCTTGTACTTTGCTTGGAGGTTAAATTTCATGTGCGTAATTTATCCAGATATATTCATTTATTATTATTGATAAATTATATAGAGACTATCTCTCTACATCTCTCTACATCTCTACGTGTCTTCAGACACGTAATGATAGCTAGGAATAGCTGTAGTACAGTAATAACGTTAGCTGATTGAACTCAAAAGTATTATTTGTCTGTTTGTTGTTGTCGTCATAAAATGTGTAAGCGTATCAATACTTCCTTTACCAGTATTATAACTTCCAAACTTTCAGAATCAGTTTTAAATTGGACCATGTTCTAACTTTAAAATGTGACTACACTGGCATGCAATAAATCCCTCCAACTTTTAAACTTTTGAATTCAGTTCATACTACTTTATGATGTAATGCTTTCAGAGAATATATTAGTATAGAATAGAATTTGCATGCTCCAAAAATCAACTGCACTTTAAATATCAGAAATTTCTGTCATCAAAAACGTACCATGTCATCAAAATTGTAGAGAGAAAGCTGATTTCTTTAGGAATACATGTTTTCTTTATATAAAAAATAACCGAGTTCTCAAATCACCTATACTTACGTGTGCCAAATTTGTGTGCCAAGACCAGCCTAGCTTCTTTCACATTCACACCCCTTTCATACAAACTACCAACTACCTAGATATAAGGAAACAGAAAATAACTCAAGTAGGCGGTAAAGTCTATAGACAGTAAAATTTTCCGTTATCAACGTTAAATATTTTTTTACTATTTGCATGAAAACTGTGTTAAAAAAATCGTCAATCTGTAAAACTGATATGTATGACTAACAGTACTTTTTGTGGACTTTAATGGATTAAAAGATTCCAAACCAAAAAACACCTCGTTTATCACTGATCTGATCTGATGACTGATCACTGAAAAACTTGGCTTGGTTTGTAAATGTAAGATAACCTGTACGTTCAACATGTATCTCTACATAATGGACTTCAAGCTATTTGATCATTTTATACTGAGTGTTATTATGTCTGTAATGTAAGCTTAAGTTTAAGCTATAAGCTTGGAAAGCTACGAAATTTGTTACCTGATTAAAATTACCGGACAAACTGTAAAAAATAATTAATAAAATCGGACTACGCGTGACTGCATTGTAACACGATTTATATTCGATATTTTTGTGCCTACCAGGCAAATATCGTTAAGGTCGCTTCAGTAGTTTAAGCGTAAATAGTGATAGACAGATGGACAAACAATCAAAAAAAATATCTGCTGCACGTGTTTAGTCGCCGGCACTTATTTTTTTTAATGTCTTTAATGTACAGAGTTTAGTCTTTTATAGTTCTATTGAATATATAGATAATGTTTGAAGAAACGAAAAAAATGATGAATCATAGAAATAAATTTAAAAATGTTAAACAATTTGTCATATTTTAACAAACTCACATAAAATGCTAACTTTTGCATTTCTATATCTTGTGATTAAAACTGTATGAAAACTAGTTTATACATTTTTGAGTTTATCACGAACAAATAAGCAGACAGACAGATGCAGCTGTTTTTTTCGTAACATTAGGTATACTGATTGTAACGAAACTTAACTATAATCAGACTCTATACTAAAAATTGTCAAAGAACCTCAATATAAAGTCCTTTAAATTCATAACTGACAAGAGGAAAGAATGTTTTCCGGTGGCTTCGATGAAACTTCGATTGACAAACTGTAAAACTTTTGTTATTGTAATACAAAAATACAGTTTGGAATTATACAAAAAGCCATATTTAATATGAGATTCGACGGAAAGACCAAAGACAATAACAAATACACCTTGCCTTTATATACTAAAGACGTAAATGATGCATTTAAATTGAAAAACGCCTCTGTGGTCTGGCGGTTCAGGTGTTGAACTTGACTTCATGAGGTCCCGGATTCGATTCCCGGGTAGGGCAATAAAAAGAAAATATAGGTTTTCCAGTTTCCTAATTAAATAAAATGTTGCCCTTGATTGGATATAGGTTGGGTTATATGGTTGGGACTTAGTGTCTTCGTCTAGTCGTGGGTGCCCTGGTTGTGCCTCTGCCTACCTCTTCCGGGATATGGGGTTGAAGATACATTTTTAATTGAAAAACGGAGGTCGTTTACACGACTTTTATGTGTCTATTGGCAACCCTGCATATTAGAACACGACAGTAGCGAGAACTAGTTATATGATAGAAAAAGGAAAGGTGATGGTACCGAGCGGTTGTAGACTCTACCACCTAGTCTTACTAATAAAAGTTCATCAAATAAAAGCAAAAGTAGATCAATTTGAATTGCTTTTGAAATTACACGATTATATAAATAATGCGTAGTGTGGTGATAGCACCTCCCGGCTCCATGCTAAAACATATCTATACAAAGCCTGTTACAGGTAGTATCATGAAATTCACTTATTTCCAATTATCTTCAAACCATATTCAAGTGATTTCTTACCACATAAGCACTTAATTTAGATTTTTTTAATTCACCATTCTAGTCTCAACTTAGTGTCATTTCCAAAGCGTTACGATAAAAAAACAAGATACACTGTGAAACACATTTTATCCTACATTAAATCCCTGCAAAGCGTCAACGAGGATTACAAACTTTCCTTTAAATAAAAAAGGTATATATTACGCTCAGCTCAGTTTACTTTAAAAATGCCTTCGCAGTTTAAATCGAGCAAAGCCAGCGCTAAGCCTTTGAACGTGAAAAATTAAGGATTACAAGACTGAGTTTATATCGAAGAAAGTAAATCCAAATTTATTTCAGTATCTAACCAAAATATACACAGATTTTTTTTCATAGTCTTAAGGATAGCGCACACTTTTAATGGGCCGCATCTGGGCGCATCGCAACGGAGTAATCCGCCTAGTTAGCTTTCACACGTTTTATAAAGAACAATCTTCACAACGCCGAGCCGTATCACGGCAAGATTGTGGTTAGGCGGTATTTACAATGTGATGCACCCGACTCGACTGCGGCCGTCCAAGTGTTCGCCATTCTTTATTGTTAGTATTGGGAGACAAACAAGCAGACTCATTTCATAATGGTGAACACGAATTCCATGCTCTCTATGTAAATACCATAAATAGAACTTGTGCGATAATGTACTGAGTTATGATTTATTGTAGATATATTCAACTGGAAATATTCTCCAAACAAGAGTACTGCAGTTGTACAAGCAAGAGTTGAGACGGAAAGAATTGTTACAGAGTTGGTGGTACCGAACCGAGTTACTGGTTAAACTTTTTAACTATGTATTAAGAATAAAGAAAAGAAAAGAAAGAAAAAATATTTATTTGCGGAATATGAGTGTTACAAAGATGTTACAAAATTATTTAAGCGTTTCAACATTTTCTACCAACTTGTGGTGTGCAAATATTTAATAGGTTTTAATCAAATTACTAATTTTAATTATTTAGTTACAATCTACAACACACTGTATTTTGTATTTATTATAAGATTATTTATTAACACAACAATTTTTAAAATGTAAATTAATTTATCCCTGTCTACCGTAAACTACCACCGTTTCCAAACCTATTCAGACAGGAGAAGAAACGGCGAAACAAACTCCTGCGCACCCGATATTCTACAATTAAATTAATCATATTAGAAATACTATATCATTTATTCTTATCTACAAGAAAATCTTTGACACTGTTATAATTTTTCTCTTTTTTTTTATGATATTGGAAGGCAAACAAGCAGACGGATTTCCTGATGGTAAGAAATTCCCGCCGCCTAGAGACACCTAAGGTGGTAATAGTGCGTTGCCAACCTGAGGCCGGGCTGTTAGGCCTTGAGCAAAAGTAGGTTTACCGGCTACCTTACCCTCCGAACCGGAACACGTCATGACGTTATGGCGGCAGGAATAGGTAAGGCGGTGGTACCAATCCGAGCGAGTCGCTGCGAAACTCTACCACCTAGTCAGAGGTCACGGTGTTAGTGACAGTAAGCCTATGCTCGCCTTTTACGAGCTGCCTGGCTAGAAGGCAGATGGTCTATTCTACAAAGAAACCCGGACCAACACGGGTTGTAAGTTAAATACCTCCACGGGTAAGTTGAACACCTTTTTTCGAAATCTGCTTAATGGAAGTGATTTAAGATTATCAGGAATATGGTTGTATATACGAATGGACATGCAATACACATTATTTTTGTAAATGTTGAGTTTTTGGTTAAGCACATGTAATCTAAATATTAATAATATAAAGCAATCTAATCTATCTAATATAAAATAAAGCCAACATTCGATTCTTTGATTTCACAAATTGGTTAAACACTTCCTGATATTTCGCGTCCTTCTATACTCTCTCTGACTGAGAGGAGTACCTACTGAGGAGCGACCTCCCTGTTCTAATTGGTTTCGCCGGAGCCCTGCCTGACCCCAGTTACTCAGCCCCTCTGCCACTATAAAGCTTGGACCCTTGGGGGGGAAGTGTAGAAAAACTGCAACAACCCACACAGACTATTTCAATGAAGACAGAGCTACTGAACCTAACTAACCCCAAAAACCTAATTTTTTTAAAAATTTTACTATCGGTTATTTATAAAAATGCCATTCTGGCAAAGTTATTTTTTTTTTAAATATCTCTGGACAAGTCACACAAATTGAATCTAACCCCAAAGTAAGCAAATTATATGCTTGTGTTATGAGTGTTAGTCAACGATACTATTACATATAAATACTTACGTAGATACCAGAATACATTTAATAAACACCCAAACCCGGAAATGCAGACATCTAAATGTTCATCACACAAATGCCTGCCCCCGTCGGAAATCGAACCCGAGCCTCGCGATTCGTCGATGCAGTTAGGTGAGTACGCTAGCCACTCGACCAACGAGGCGGTCGTCGATATCGCAATTACATAACAATAATTTTAGATTTAAAAAGTGACATAAATATATATTTTGTCCAAGTTGTACAAGGCTGCAGTTTTCATATGTTGTAATTTAAAATGTTATGTGTAGGACCCAAAATTGTTTAAGTATTTCTAAGTACGTCCCACTACCATACTTGTTCTTCGATATGGCCTTATAGGTTTTGAAGTGTCTCATTATAATTTTACACCGGAGATAGTTCTTGAGAATAAAATACTCATGCAAAATACCTATTGCCGTCCATAAACCTAACATCGTGCTGGTAGATCAGTTGGGGCGCCGGGTTTTTCTTGTTGATGTCACTGTTCCATGTGACGTTAACCTCGTGAAAGCTGAGAAGGAAAAATTGTCAAAATACACAGACTTAGCTCACGAGGCTACCGACATGTGGGATGTTGACTCAACAAACGTTGTCCCGGTCGTCGTGTCAGTAAACAGTTTTATAGTGAATATTCGCGACCAACAACTAACCAGACTCTCGCGTAATCCCGGGGTTAAAGGCCAA
>NJDD01000155.1:44381-57089 GCA_002245505.1 Calephelis nemesis
AAGCCAGTTGTTTTTGGAGACGGCATGAATTGTGCGGAGGTTCCTCAGTCTGTCTCCCTGACAACCAACGTGTTATTTGTAAGACCACCTTCTAGTTGAATCTATTTCTTATGTTTATATTTTAAAATACATACTTTAAATGGATAAATGTACAAAATAAGAAATAATAATAACAAATGTTTTTTTTAATAATATATAATTATCAAATATGTTAATAATTTACAATTTAATATAATAAAGAAGTTATGGTTGCCGTAGAGTACATTTGCCGTTTTTTTTCCAGACTAGCTAGGTTTAGAAATAGTTAGAAATGGTATTCTTAGTCACAGGGTAGTTTTTTTATCGTTCCTTCTCCTTACTGCCCAGGTTTGGAAACGGCGAGCATAGGTTTACCGTCACTAAAACCGTGACATCTGACTAGGTGGTAGAGTTCCGCAGCGACGCATCATGATTGGTACCACCGCCTTACCTACTCCTGCCGCCATAACGACATTACGTGTACCGGTTCGGAGGGTTAGGTAGCCGGTAAATTTACTTTTGTTCGGAAATCTGTCTGCTTGTTTGCCTTCCAATATAATAAAAAAATATATGAATGTTATAGTAAAGTGATTTGATGTATATATTTCATTTCTGTAAGTATTAAATAAATATTTGCGCACCACAATGTGCTAGAATAACATGTTGGTGTCTTTGTAACAGCTAAGAAGTACACATATTCTGTTAAAATGAAAACGGACAAAAAGATAAATTCCTGTATAATACGAAATTCTTTTAAATTTCAAAGTGATCTTGTGCATGAAAAAGGTGATAAAACATTTCTAGACGGCTCATATGAGCAGTAAAGTATACCATGTAGCAATTAACTTTAACGCAATAATTTGATAATGTTGACTTAGCTTTCCTCCATTTGTACTGAATGTAAATAGTCATAAGCATAATATATGACTGAGATTATAGCCTCAACTTTAGGCACTTTCCTTAATATCCTCAAAATACACAATCCCTTTCTATAATGATAAACAAAACGATAAATACATTCTGTGGTACTCAAAAATAAACTGTTTATTCAAGATGTAAAGTTTGTTTTACTTTGTTTATAAAGATACTTTACTTTTATGTATCGAATAAAATATATTATAGCTGTAAATTATTATTGTGACTAAATACAAAGTAATTTTATTTTTATTTTGTTATCAGTTTTGCTGCGATTTTACTCAAGTGTATTCTTAGTGTCTAAATTTTACAAATTTTATTTGAGCTGATATGAAGCCAAATTAAAAAAAAATCATGTCGTGCTTATACAAGCATATAATTTGCTTACTTTGGGGTTAGATTCAATTTGTGTGATTTGTCCAGGGATATTTATTTATTTATTTTATGAATGACGTTAATGCATCTATAAACTTGTTATACCCTAGTTGACCCGGTGAACTGTTAGCAGTTGTTAACGTCAAGAGATTTCGTAAAAACTGCTTACAGTTCGTAAGTAGTTCGTAAGCGTATGTAAAAAGCATTGGTTTTCCCAATTTCTCTGCAGTTTTCCCGCCTTTACTTCTCTTACTCGATCATTATTTTTCTATGATGTTACTTTAAAGCTGCGACACCGAAGATATTCAGTAAATTCAGTTGACGATGTACAGGCCAATTTCGTTTTAAATTATTTTTGTGATTACTATCGTATTTATTTGGATACTTTTTAATATTATGTTTATGAAAATACCTTCGCAAATAATACATTATTTGAGAAAAAATTTGGTTAGCATAAAAAAAGCCATAGCGTAACATAACCTAACCTTAAAAGGTAGATATGTGCTGTTGAGGACTTTTTTTAGAACTTTTATGGAGGAGTAATTCTGTTGTACATGATTTTTAAGAAAATTTAATCGTTTACGCAGGGGCACACAGCAACAGGAAAAATTGAACTCAGGATTGGAGAGGATCATTGGACATACAAATAACAAATATAATAAAAACTGACTTCATAACTAAAAAGCTAAAAAATATTAAAGATTTAATATTAATTAAATACTACCTATTTTTATGTGCTACTTACTACAAGGCTTAAAGTCGGTCCGTACTTATAATATAATTATTACTTAAAGGTTTGTCACCGACTTATTTAACGTCGTTATTTTTATTAAATACTTATTAGTTTATTGCTGATAAGATTTAATTTAATAAAAATAAACATTGAGATGGGTGAAAAAAGATATAAATAGTCAGAAAATCAAAATGAATGTGCCTACCTGAATTAAATTTTTATAGGACCAATTCAAAACTATTTCGCATCAAACAAAAATGAACGTAAATCGGAGAAATCGATGTATGAAATTTTTATACACATAACAGTGAAATTTTAATACGTTTTTCGCCTTACGGCTTACGCCTAAATGTGATGTTACCGGAATAGTCAAGTCGATAATAAATAATATATTAATTATTAGCGGCTTCGCAAGAATATAAAGTATACATATAATCCTTCCACTTCGATCAGTTTATCTGTTGAATTGTTTAGTTATATGATATAACTATTGATAAAGGTAACAGAGACTAGTATATTAGTACGAAATCACAAAAAACTTTTGTACGAATTAAAAGAAAATATAATTTTAACATTAAAAAAAATTTAATGAATCCAAGACAAAACCGAAATGTAATGTAGCGAAGAACCGCCTCTACCACATTTTGCAGCATTTTACCAGAAAAATACCAAAAAAATAAGGCTATCTATCAAAAAGTTATGCACACACAAACGCACACGTAACGTAGACGCACACCCAAATTTATTACATACATTAATATTGTAATTCATGATTAAATTGAATTTATTTTGCAATTTTATTTTGCAAATTTTGTTATCGCTTCTGTAGTCTTAATAAGTAGAGCAACGAAAAATGTATGCGCAATTAAGTATAATTCAAAAACCATAACTTAGATTATTATAAAACTAAGATGGGACTACGAGGGTCAAACTGAAAGTTCTTAGAAAATCAAAAACTAAGCATTCTAGCAAGTTATTAGTTTTATTATAACTTTTCAAAATAGCGTCCATTTACATCAATACATCGCTGCATTCGATGGAACCATTGAGAAAAGCACCTTGCCCACTCGGCCTTAGGGGTCTCTTCGACGGCGTTTTGAAACGCCCCACTGCTTCTTCGGCGTCCATAAAATGTTTTCCTCGAAGTTTTTCTTTTATTTTCGGGAATAAATAAAAATCGCAGGGTGCGAGGTCAGGGCTATACGGCGGGTGACCCAGTAATTCCACGTCTGAGGTCGCCAAATAGTCGATCGTTTGCCTGGCGGTGTGCGACGAGGCATTGTCGTGATGAAGGAGGATCCTGCTGCGAGGTCGTTTCTCTCGAAATTTTTCCAAGACAAGTGGCAAACAGTTGTTAGTGTAAGACTCTACAATAACCGTTTTCTGATCCTCTAAGACAACTGTCGCGTAATGACCTGTCTTTCCGAAGAACGAGGCCACCATTTTTTTTCCAACACTTCGACCTCTCTTCACTTTAGTTGGCAACTCTTCGGAAGGAAACACCCACTGAGCAGACTGTCTTTTAGTTTCCGGATCATAACAGTAAATCCAGCTTTCGTCACCCATTAGTATGTCGAACACAGCATTTGAGTCACCTCCGTTAAATTTTTGGATCATTTCTCGGCACCAATCAACACGGCGGAGTTTTTGAGCCTCAAATTATGCGGTATCCAGCGGGCACAAAGCTTCCTGACCGCTAAATGTTCATGGAGGATTTTGTGCACTTGACTCATACCTATGCCTAGACTTGTCGGAATCTGCTGATAGGTCATTCTTTTGTCAGTCTCTATCATACGCCGCACAACACTGATATTGTCTTCAGTCGTCGCTGTAGAAGGCCGTTCCTCACGCAAATCATCGGTGAGATTAGTTCGACCACGTTTGAATTCATTAAACCAGTTGTAAACTGTGGCACGAGATGGGGCTTCATCGTGAAAAGCCAATCGAAGTCTATCATAACTTTCTTGTTGACTTATAAGACATCGAAAGTCATAAAAAATCATTGCACGAAAATTTTCTCGGCTTAAATTCATTCTGACATGCACAGACAATTTTCAATTTGCCGCCAAATCGTAAAACAAATGACAAATGAATGAAATGTATACTCAATATTATTGGTAAAGAGTTCTATTTTCAAAATTTAAGCTTATTTTTTTAATATAATGCTTTTAAGTTGCCAGTTCTAAAAACGTTCAGTTTGGCCCTCGTATCTCCGAATATAAACTAAGTTTAGCCAGTTTGAGATAAAAATGGAATTTATGTAATATATTATTGAAATCGAGTCTTCAGCTATATGCTTATCAAATTTGATCAGAATAGATTGACATACTTTCTTGTCATTTTTTTATGATAATGGAAGGCAAACAAGCAGTCGGATTTCCTGATGGTAAGAAATTCACACCACCTAGAGACACCAAAGGTGGTATTGGTGCGTTGCCAACCTGAGGCTGGGATGTTAGACCTCGAGCAAAAGTAAGTTTACCGGTTACCTTACCCTTTAAACCGGCAGGAACAAATAAGGTGGTACCACTCCGGGCGAGTCGCTGCAAAATTCTACCACCTTGTAGAGTGCCACGGTGTTAGTGACAGTAAGCCTATGCCCGCCTTTTGCGAGCTGTCTGACTGAAAGGCAGACGGTCTATTCTGCAAAAGAACCCAGACCAACTCAAGGAATAATCTGTACCCTGATAAAACCTGGTCAATTACATCTTAAATTGTGTTAAAACATGAAATAATTCGCATTCAAAGTAGCTCTGCCAGGGAGCATCCCTATCAGACCCAACTGTAGTCTGTACCACATAATTAAAAATGAAAAAGATAATGATTTTTTATGGGAATCACCACACCAGTGTTTTAATATTACTACAAATAATATTAAAAACTTTATTTGTATAGAAATTTATAAAAAAATGATATTTTTCTATAATAGTGATCTATTAGACGGTAGTTTTGGTTATTTTATTTTATTTCAATGTATAAGGAAAAGTAGTAAGAATGCCTTGTTAATTTTCATAAGCAAAATGTTAAAAATGTAAATATCATACATCTTATTGCTCTTACTACAATAACATTATCTGTGCTTTGGTGTTTACAAATTGAAGAAAAATCTAAAAGTTTAGGTAACAGCCTCATAGCTTCAGGTCAGCAACGCACCATTACCACCTTTGATGTCCATAAAATCCGCCAGCTTATTTGCCTTATAATATATAAAAAAAAATTTGGTAACTTTCGCTAAATGTTAATTGTTACGCCCCCTATTTTGTCCAAAAAATGAATGAAATATTGCACGCAAACTGTATATCCGTATATTATGTTTGTTTAAGGGTATGTTATAAGAACTACGAAGATGCAAGATGAAAGGAAAAAAGGGCTAGCGTAGACATCTCTATGAAGTTTTATGAAATAAAAACAATTTTTTTGAAATTACATTTATTTATACAACGACGATATTAACATCACAAGGAATAAACATTGTAAATAAACGAACAAGGTAGACTTAAAAAATATTTATGAAAACTTCAATTTAACCCATTCCTCGTACATGACTGAATTTATTTTTCCTACCTTTATTTTATAGACATTTATCTGGTGGTAGAGCGCTGTGTAACAACTTGTCGTTGCAAAATGGAGAAAGCCTTACCCCTTCCTAACGCCATAATAACTCTGTCGTGTTTCGGGATAGAAGAAGGGGAATAGCCAGTAGACATGCAATACAGGTCTAACAACCTGACCACAGGACAGCAACGCACCTACAACATCTGATGGTGACCTGTCACGATTTTCTCTTACTTAAAAAAGTTTATTATCTGTGTTTATTACTTGTTACAGTTTCAGTATTGAGGAATAATGAACGATACGTAAGTCAAAATTTGTTTCGTTAAAATCGCCGACGTGAGCATTTTTTGTAAACAAGCTAACTCCGTCGATAGTGAGAGAACGCTGTCATCTATGTTATATAAATAATATAATATAGTATTGTTTTACTTGTGGTCGGGGCCTTAGGCCACGTGTGCACTGCTTCTGTTTTTGCAACTTGGGCTGAGTAGAAACAGTAATTGCCGTGAATGGATTAAATTGAAGTTTAATTAAAGTATTGGAAGGTTATTTTTATACTGCAAAAAAAAACATGAAATAATAAGATAGTTAGAAGTATGATCAAGCCATCGTACAGTGACAAATAGTGGCATAGATGCTAGAAGGCTAGATTATGCCTCGTAACTGGAGCCCCAAGCTCAGGTAACCCTTGCACGTCAACTGACTTAGAGTTAAAAAAACGAAAACTTTCTTTTAGGTTGGAAAAAAATATATCAAGTTGCAGCTATGATTGAACACGCCCATGGAGTTCTTTAACAAGTCCCGATTGCCTTTAACAAAATGTGAATGTTTCGGCTACAAAGGCTACAAGAAAGAGATTTCTAAAAATTTGTGAAAATTTATCTCGGGTGTCTAAAATTAAGAAATTCGGTAAATTTAAGAAATTCTTTTGTCAAAGAATTTCTTAAATTACATAAAACATTTAGCAACTAATTTGGGATTTTAGTTTGGTTTTTTCGCCAGCATCTATAGTAGCCTAAGCCACTGTAAGATCAAATTTATAACTACATTTTGGTTAAAAATAATCAAATAGAAATAACTTTAGAAGCTAGGAGCAGAAGTTAAACAGTGTAAAATTGATTCAAAGTAGTTAAAAAATAAAAAAAGACTAGAAAATGAGAAGAAAAATGTATATAAAGGCACATATGAAGAAGAGGCAAATTCAAATTATTTATTACCTGAAAATAGTACATACGAAAATGTATTGAAAACGTGTAGATATCATAGGAATGAAATTCATAAATGAAGCTACAGCAAAATAATAAAAGTTAAAGTTGATTATAAAATGGCAAGATTCTTACTAATTTTAGTGAAAGTTTTTACAATTTTTTATTTCTTCAAAATGTATACTTAAGCTTAAAACTAGGAACAATAAATAATTAATAATTTAATATTTGTAAATTAAAATAAATAACTAATTTAAGTTATCTAACTGAATTGATATTACTACAATTTTTACTACTAATCTAAGTAGAATTACAAAAACATACATCGGATACATATTATACACAAATATCTTCATGCTAATTCCCCCCGTGTTAGGAAAAGAGTATTAAATAAAGGAATAAAAAATATCGTATTCCACCTTTGAATGCATTTTATCCATAAATTTAACTTTTTTCAATGTAAGATTGATTGATACTGAATTATGTTACGAATTATACAAATAAATTCAGTATTGTAGACTAAATATCCGACTTGCATTGTTTCGTTATGGAAGTATTTATTGGCAAGGTGTTTATACGGTTAAGGAAGGTATTTCGATGAAATACTGAAATATTCATTTTGTTGTTCATATTTAACAATTAATATTTTTTTTAAATGATAGAAATAATATGTAGCAATAAATAATCAAGAAAATTTAAATATTTTCAACCTACATATCTATTTTGGTCATGATTTTATATTATATTCATGATGAAATAACTCTAACAAAAGGTTTCCTTTTGCAAGGCAGTTGGACCTTTTACCTAATTGTCTGTATTAAATTTAAAAAGAATAACATTTTCCTGTAAATTTTGGAACTATTAAAACCTGCACTAACAGCTTTTTAATTTTTTAACAAAATTGTGATGAATTAAAAGATTTGCTTCAATATTGAACGATATTTTAACATTTTTGCGAGTGCTTAATCAATTTAAATTGTTAATTGTTGCTTTGTTTTGAAAAATGTCAACAGTATTAAATCGTAAAAGTTTTTGGCTAGCAATTATTGTCAATGCTATAAAAAATTTAACTCATTTTAATTAAAATTGTTTTATTAAATCTTTTTACTTAACATTTTTGACAAACTTTTATTTTAAAGGCTTCGCCAGCAGTGGGATTAAAAGCTTCTGAAATCTAAACACGATATTGATAATATACACGTTGTTTGGAGTTAACACTTGTACTTATCCACAATATACTTTATTTAACACTTTCTGCTACTTTCTAGCCAACCGGTTTCACTGTTTACAGCATCATCAGGGCTTTGAAACTAAAGATAAAAAGGACTTTTTTGATTTAACGTTCAATACCTATTTGGATAGATGTTACTGACGGTACCCACATAAGTACAAGTGTTAACTCCAAACAACGTGTATATACAATGGAATTCCACCAAGTGCCGACGATAGCAAGTATAGATATTGATAATGTTGGATATTTTACGGGTTGCTGTAAGGAGCTACCGTTTTCATCACCATATCAGCTTAATATCACTGAAGATAGGTAAATAGAGTAAACCAGAGAAGATACCTCAACGTTTTCCGGGTCCTTATTACTTGAATAAGTAATTATTTAATATTTAATTACAAAATGTTAATTTCTATTCAATTTGAAATTCAATTGACTGGATTATGCATTTCAAGTTTCAAAAGTTAGTAACTAACTTTAAATTTATACAAAATACATTTTTATTTCGTTTTATGCTTTGTCGTTATGGCCTTTTCTTTCTTTTCGTTCGATTTATACAAAATAATTACTATCTACGATAAAATTATTCAAATATCTATTAACTGATGAAATTGTTATATTTTATAAAGTTATTTAGAATTTTAAAATGGAAATATTAAGTGTAGGTATCTACATATTTATTCGTAGAAACAAATCTGAAAAAATGTCTAAAAATGATGTTTATCATTTTTATGACAGTTCTTTCCATTATTTAAAGTAACATGTAATAAAAAAGGGTTCAAAGTACATTTATTACGTGACTGAACGTGAGATAACGGATACTTAGGCTGAATTTAAATTATAACACATTATACTGACATGGCATATTGTACAGCTAATGTAAAAAACCTATGCCACGGTATTTTTTGATTATAAAAAATATTGATGTATGTTAAGTTGTATATAAAAATCGAAGATAAATTATTGCAATAACTATAAAAAGGCAAACAACGAACTTTGTATTTAAACATGTTTGTACTCAGTAAGCAGCATTTTTTAATCGTTGCAGTCTTTGCGTACAAATGCTTTTTTTAGACTGCCACTGGTTTAGCTACTAGTTTAGCCTAAGCAGCAGCACCAGGTGCAGTGATATAAACTGGTGCTACAGTTGGTCTATGTTTTGAAGCAGTATACGCTCGATTTGAAGCCCAGTCCTTTCCGTATCCACCTCCAGAAGAATACGCGTAATTGCTTCCATAATCCGAATTGAAGTCCGACGAGTCACTACCGCCGAAGTAAGAGTAATGCGTCATGGGGTGATGATGCTGCAAAAAAAGTAGGTTTATCAATGTTTCTGTTTTTTAATTAGTTGTGACGATATAGAAAATTAAATCACTAAGGACAGAATAAGCATATTACTGGCAACCAGTCATATATTTATACACCGCATAATAATATAAAGACATCAATACATATATATGAGTTAACTAGCTGCGCCCCGCGGTTTCACCCGCGTAAGTCCCAATCCCGCGGGAACTCCGGGATAAAAAGTAGCCTATATGTTATTCTAGGTCTTCAGCTACCTACATACTAAATTTCATCGTAATCGGCTTTGTAGTTTTTGCGTGAAAGAGTAACAAACATCCATACATCCATACATACAAACTTTCGCATTTATAATATTAATAGGATAGGATGTTAGAACACTTTGTATGTAGTTTTATGATTACTTTTGGTTTTGGTTACATGAGTTACGGTTGCAATGACAAGTAAAATTAATCCTTATCATATAGTAAAATATGGTTGAATTTAAAATACATGTAAGACTACCTCAATTTTACCATTACCATTATTTTATTTTTTCACCAAAATAAAAAAAGTAGAAAGATCCTAAAACAAAAGTTACTAAAAATTTGGGATTGTTTAAAAACTAACATTTCTTTCTTTACCAATTTTAAAAATAAGGTTATCAATTAGACTTTATGCTTTTTCGTTTCTTTCGCAATCACTCAACCAATAACCGACATAATATATTGATGATTCTTTTTTTGGAAGGTAAGTCACTATTTCGTGGTAGTCCCATATAAATTTTATTAAGTGGTTTTTGATTGTCACTCGACGACAACTTGCTAAGTAAACATCATGTTTTTGAGAATTCCTGCATTATAAAGTTTATGTCAAAAACCAATTAGTCGGATTTTGATAAAACTTTTATGGGACCGTCTCGGAAGTATGAGCTTCTTTTCGAAAAAAGAATGATCAAATTATGGCATTGTAATGAAATTGTCTGTTTTACTTAACTTTTTTTTTATGATATTGGAAGGCAACAAGCTAACGGATTTCCTGATGGTAAGAAATTTCCGCCGCCTAGAGACACCAAAAGGTGGTAATGGTGCGTTGCCAACCTGAAGCCGGGATGTTAGGCCTTGAGCAAAAGTAAGTTAACCGGCTACCTTACCCTCCGAACCGGAACACGTCATGACGTTATGGCGGCAGGAATAGGTAAGGCGGTGGTACCAATCCGAGTGAGTCGCTGCGAAACTCTACCACCTAGTCAGGTGTCACGGTGTTAGTGACAGTAAGCCTTCGCTCGCCTTTTACGAGCTGCCTGGCAGGAAGGCAGATGGTCTATTCTTCAAAGGAGCCCGGACCAACACGGGTATTATAACTGGGTAGATTTTATAGAATTAGTTGCCTCTTTGAATATTTTCACATCTAATGTACTTATATTACATTTTTTTATACAATAATATGTTTTCTATTCAAATTCCTTTCTTATTTTTTTTCGTGCAGACATATAGGAAACTGGTTAATCATTAAGCAGTAACTCAAATCTAAATTTTATAACTACTGAAATGAAATTTAATGAAATTTATTTGAACGTACAGTGTGTTACTGAACAGCAGCGAAAATGAAGTATATCCACATACATTTTTGATATAATTTTTAATTATTGCAATAAAATATTATATCCATTATGATAAAAGAAATTCAATATACAAATAAAAAGAAAACTATTTTAAACAAACCTTCAATCATTTCGAACTTTGATATTTTTGAGACACCACTGTAGCCTTTATAGACCAGGGTCGATAATTTTTGAAACCAAAAAAATGACAGTAGGATGAAACCCATAAGAAAATGAGAGGAATATGATAAAAATTTAAGGAAAAATAAATTACGGTCGATTCGAGTTCGGGAAGTGGAAGGGGGGTTTAAGGGTAAAAAATGGTTTATCTTGATTTCCGGGAAAACCACTAGCCCTAAGGAAAATTTTTTTATAGCAACGTTGTAGGTAATAAAAAGATCTACAACTTTTGTATTTGCAATTTTGTCACAAAACCTCAAATATTAGGTGAAAATTCAAAAAACCAACTTTTTGGTATTTTTGTACAACTTTTTCAAAATACATTTTTTTTGTACGAAATTTGGTGAAAACTTACCTTATTATATCCCAAGTACATTATAATTTATTTAATTTCAAAACATTTATTTTTTCGCCTTATTTTAACTCAATATCAAAAAAGTACCCTAATTTTCAATCGAAAAGTCTGACGTCAAAATATCAGCTTTTTTCAAAAAGTTTGGAGGCTTTTTGTTCGTTGAAATATCTGCTTTCTGAATCTGAAGGTATTTATTAAAACTTACACTTTGATTACTCAAAAAACGTAAGATTTCATGTTTTATTGATAAACGAAAAAATTGCAAATTGAAATATACTTTTATAATCAACAAACAAGTAAGTTAATAAAGTTAAGACATATTTAAAAGACATCTACAATATTTGGAAAAAGTTGTAGAATTTTATTTAAATTATATTCGTAGCTGCCTTTTTATTGCTGTTTTAAGATAATTTATATTATACCTGAGTGACCTTCGATAAACTTTAGCCCTCTTCTTTTCTTCTTTTTAAGAAAATATGACTATTTTTATTTTAAAGTTGATTAATATAGATTAAAATACATATAACATTTACCTTGCTATGTAGATTCCAAACGATTCTTTGGATAAAGTAAATTCTCACAGTTCACTTAGAGTAAACTCAGCCAGCACGTGTATTTTTTAAAAACGATGTTGTACACTGCTCGGTATCTCGAATACTGGCTAGCGCTTTTTACAGCTGCTTCGAAATAGCAGGTATGTAGTAAGGCCCAGACCCCACTGACCCCCCAGAGGTCAGTCCCCACTTCGCTATGAAATAACTTACAATGGGCTAAAATTTATCGAAGCCCACTCAGGCGTATAAATTATCTTAAAAAAGCAATAAATAGACATCTACAAATATTATTTAAATATGATTCTACAACTTTACAAAATATTGTAGATGTCTTATTAAATATTAGCTTTATTAACTTATTTGTTTGTTGATTATAGAAGTATATTTTAATTTGCAAGTTTTTCTTTTATCAATAAAACATGAAATCTTACGTTTTTGAGTAATTAAAGTGTAAATTTTAATAAATACCTCAAAATTGTACATAATGATTGAAAAAATATTTTCGAATTTGAGTTTTTTTCAAATGTTTGCATTTTCTGAGAACCTTTTCTATCGTAATGTATATTTTTTACACCATCAGAAAGTAGATATTTCAACGAATCAAAAGCCCCCAAACTTTTTGAAAAAAGCTGATTTTTTGACGTCAGACTTTTCGATCTAAAAATATTAAATCAAGAAAAAACATTTTTTACCCTTAAACCCA
>NJDD01000155.1:71754-81778 GCA_002245505.1 Calephelis nemesis
CTCTGTGCGAGAGTCCGACTCGCACTTGGCCGGTTTTTTGGGTAATTATGATCACGTTAATACAAAAAAATATTTATTTATTACATTTATTTGAAATTTGTTCTGATTTGTCGTTTCTATAAAAGGTAGGTCACGATGTTTCGAGTTCAGTGTGTCTCTTTGCCAAGATACACACTGAACTAGGAAAAAAAATTGTAATTAGTAAGATCAAAAAAGTCATTTTGAAATATTTTGTTGGTAATAAAAAAATTGTAATCATTTTCAATAGTTATTTTATGTCTCCCATTTTCCGATGTGAGTAAAATACTGAACAAATGCAAAAAAAGTAATTAGCCATGTTATTGAAGGTATTAATCGTTTGATATTAGTTACATAATAAAATTTAAAATAAAGTTGAACAAAAACTTTACCTTTTGAATAGCTTAATCGATATCTTCATTATCGTTTTAATCCGATTATAAAGGGTGCAAAAAAGTTAGGAATGGTAAAGGTGTGGCGAAAAATACAAATCTTAAAAGTTGAAATTGCAAAAATTTAATGTGTAGTTATGGGAAAGTCATTTATATAAAATGTTGGACCTTTTATTTTTCTTGAAAATACTGCGATATGAAATTGACTGGCCTAAGCTTTTGCGAAAAGTTGCTTTTCGAGTGCCGCAAACTTGCCCTCGTAGTAAAATTACTCATATATGTCCACCATTACGTAGAACTGTAGCAGTTGTAAACTTCTGATACAGGTTTCGTGAAGTAGTTAATGAATACTAACATTTACGCTGACTCACCTAACGAGTTCCGCAAAATATTTTCAAGACAAATATTAATAAATTAGTTTTTTGTGTTGTATAATTACTTTTTTGTTATTTTACAATTTCAAATATTTTACTTTAGCTTATCTATCTTCATTTTAGTAGTTTTTGTAGAAGTGGAAGTCTGGTACAAATGTAAAGGAATTTTTGTTGAAGTTCATTTATGTAACAACATGACAAACACACACACAGCTCCCTCTCCCACCGGGGCAAGTAGCTGCATAGCATTCGACCACCAATGGTCTAGTTGGTAAGGACCCATTTAACTCATGCTCGTATCTTCGCTAAGTGCTTTGGGTTCCTAGAATAAACATTTCTTCCTGATGTTTATTCTAGGGAACTCGATACATCACCAGGAAGTCAGAAGATTGTTTTTTTAATATTGCTTACTACTTGTTGCAATTGAACTCTTTGAAAGAAGCACTAAATTTTAAGTAATATTAAATAAAATTTATTGGGAGAACACCGACTGATTTAAATATATTTTTATCCATGTGTCTTGTGTATTTTTTTTTAATAATATTCAGGTGTATTCAGGTATCTTCGACTATTTGAACCCTTTTGCAGACAAAAAAATATTTTTTAAAATATATCATTTAGCATAGTTTTTCTATAGAATAAATTTACGCATGAGACTGTTATTGGCCTAGGCTATTAATTGCACAAAAATTATTAATTTTTGATGTAATTGACTATACGTCTGATGACCATACTCAAAGATATCAATTAATATTTAATCTACAATTATGTCCCAATTTTGTGTTGAAAAGTTTTAATGACTGATTATAAGATAACTCACTAAGATAATGAATAAAGTAAGATTAATCATAAACATAAACCTGCAAAATATAACAGCATCAAAATGTCACATTACATACGTTACATCAAATAAAATACAGACAAGGGAGTTTCTAAGTGTCTACAGGTTATACTATGCTATAGAAGTTTGGAGGAGTCAGACTCTTTTAGAGGGAATACTAATTGTATCTAGATAATAATTATATAATTAGCAAGTGAAATCAGTCGTATTATATTTACACATTTTTAATTGCGATTTTGGTGGGAAAACATGACAGTCTTTACAAGCCACTTGTTAACATTTCTCCAATATGTATTATATAAAGTAGTCAGGCATCAACTCCGAATGTATTAAACTAATGTGTTATTATTTTAGATTACAGTTAATTTGAGCTAGATGTTGTACATATTTTCCGTAATTGTTATTTTTGTTACTGTTTATCGCAAGTTAAAACTACTCACCATCATCAGCCTCTGCATCTTCGATAGTTCGAGCTCCATCTGGTAAATTAACCTTCAACCCTCGCATCTTGAAGAATTCCTTCACCAAACTGACAAAATATTTCGCAATTTCTGTCCACTCAGACAAAAACCCTCTTGGCTCTTCAATAATTTCACTATCCTCTTTGAGAGTTAAATTTTTAATAGTGTCTTCATCAAGAGGAACGAAACTGAAAGCTGCATTTGCGATGATAGTTTCATTACCATTTATATCTCCAAATATCGCATTCTTTGCTATTTTTAACGCTTTGTATTTTACACAAGAAAATGCTTCGCCTCGTAGAAAACATCCATCTTTGACAAACCGCAAATACTTGTCTTCATGACTGGCACATTCGTGGAAGTATAACACCAGAAATATCCAAAGAATTTTCGATTTTGTAGACATTGTCCTAAATGGAACACAAACACGTATTACAAAGTCAATAATTTCATTTCATTCATATTAAAATAAATAATCGTGTTTGTTAAGTAAAAAAAAATTGATGCAGGCGACTAAAAACGGGCAGTAGAACACATTTTTAACATTTTAACTTTTTTTTTCATTTCTGTCTGTCTGTCTGTGTCAATGTAGATTGATTTTAAAGTAATTTGACTAGTAAGTTCTTTATGCTTCAAGATGGGTCATAGGATACTCTCTATTCTTCTTACTGAACGGGTTACCATGTAATAGAGATAAAAGTCTAAATTTAAATTGGTCTATTATAATATTAATACTTCTTATACAGACATGTTTCCAAAAACCTTTTGCAAGATACAATTTAATATGGACATGGTGCAAATTATAATGAGCATACTAAATTAGATTAATTTGGAAAATTTGAGTCTACAATATCTACCCTACATTCACTCGACCGAGCCTTTATTACAGGTATATAGAACACCCTATAATGATTTCACAGAAAAAAATAATTGTTTATTAACGCTTAATCTGGTTTTATTTATTCGTTTTTGTATTGTAGTAAGTATTTTACAGATAGTCATATTTTTTCCTAAGTCATAACCTTTGCACTTTAGAAATTACAGATAAAAAATAAAAAGCATTAAGTGACAAAATAACTTGCATTAGTCCGGAATGTAGATAACCAATTAAATGTACATATCATCTGACATATGAAGTGGTCAGGGGAAGAAAAAACTTTTGTCACATTTTTTTCAACTGGCAATGCAGTCTGAATGATTATATCTGGCGCTATGTTCTATCATAAGAAACAAGGCAATTATATCCGTGGTGCCTAAGATTTGCAGTTTTAAAATAAAGGTACATAGGAAAATATAATATAATATTCGAAACAATTAGGAAAGAAATAACCAGTGTCTATAGTCGATTTTGATATATGATGGACACTTTACTTCCTCTGTTTTATTGGATGCGAGAGAAAAGAAGTAAACTTATTTTGGTGTCATTAAGAATTTGTGTAGTACTAAATAAAATTAGTCAATTTTGGTAACAGTTTGTTCAACTTTGTTTAATTAAAGTTCACAAATAAAAAGGAAAAAATAATGTAACTTGTATTTTCTCGTTGTCATCAATTCTCACTAAATAAGCTTGAGTATCTTCGCGCTATTTCCCCAGCAGAGTTGGCAAAGAGTAAAGCGTACCAAGAGAACGAGAAACCGAATAGAAAAAATATAGAAAAGATTTTAACATAAATACCTACACATGTAAGTATCTGAAACGCATTAATGAAAAAAAAAACATTCAATTTTAACATTATCACATCGGAGAAAAAAACAATATTATGGTTACAAACATTATTTTATGTAATTGAAAAACGAATGATCCTTACAAACGAAAACAAAATCGTCGAAATTGTTTTATCTAATAGAAAAGTGACACACGTACGAAAACATCAAACAATCGACTTGTTGAATTCCCGTTTTTTGAAACTTCAGTTGAAAAAATGCAAATGGCAGCTGTCTTAACTAAGCAGTAGGTTACACCACTTTAAACTTACTTTTTTTTTATTAAATAACTTAACACTTAGATCACTAAACTTATAACCATAAACTGAACGTGACAGTAGCACTGTCTTAAGATCAATGTCAAGCAAACCCCCACCGGTACAGTATTTAAATGATCTAGAATCATTGCTTTAGCCAGTGGAACGGCCATAATACGATCCGGATGATTTCGAAATCGCAAGTAGCTTACGTTGAGCCCGCGACTTTACCTGTTATTTATTTTGCAAGTTTTGTAGCTAAACTTTACTTTTAAGTTCAGTTAATTTAAGGAAACAGATTTCTTCATGGAAATAAATACTTTTTGACTTTACCTATAGATGTCAATGGTTGGCTACTAACCTATAGTAGCATGTTAAATCTTTTGTTTCGGTTTGATGTCTACCATATTCTCCAGATCAGAACACGATAAGAAGACTTGCGAGCACTAACGCTATGGCTTTTGTTTCAGCATGGGCGACTTAAACCCTATACCTACCCAGGATTCCAGGATCAATACGTTGTATAACGTGTTAAAAATCTTAGAATTCATTTGTGAAATCAATACTGTTTTGCAAAATGGCGGTTTTTATGATAATAAAACAATTGCTAATTCCAAACAAGTCAATAATTAACAATGTTGGTAGTGTTCATTATTTCTTACTAATCGACCCAGTGAAATTCGTACCGCTTGACATGGATAGCTACCGATAGTCTGTATAGAAAAACGTGAAATGTTGTTGTTCCTATTTTCCTGCATTTTTTTCCAATTTTTCTCTTCATATGTAAGGTACACACTCCGAACGATAACTAACACATTAAGAAAATAATTATCTAAATTAGGCTATTTACGCATGATGCGATGACGAAAGAAAATAGAGATTCCTGTGTATCTATCTTTATAAATTAAAAAATAATTACTATTTACTTCTCTTGGTAATCGCATCACGTCTGAATGGCGAGACCAAGTTTGCTAATCCTCCTTTCTTTTCGTTGTATTTATTATTGTCATAAGAAGGTTCATAAGAAGAAAAAAACCGGGAAAATTGCAGGAAAAAGGGGTAAAACAACGCTTTAATTTTCCCCATACACGAACCATTTGTAATGTCAAGTGGTGTGAAGTTCACCGGATTGGCTACTAATATATAGATATGGATTACCTAATGTTGACAAATAAAATTTGCTTATGAGAGAGCGTCACATCAAAAACAGTGCCAGTATTGTGTCGCGTTGGAGCAGGTGTGTGAAGTGTACAGTTTTTACATTTATATGTTTTTTTTAAGTATTTTTATAACAATTTAGCTCTTTTAACTTAATTATTACAAATTAATTTTAGAAAATAAAACGTTAGTGTTAAACGATATAACATTTTGTACCGATACCTTAACAGCTGATTGAAAATTTGCTTTTTTTGTTGAGATATATTTTATTCAAAGTCAAGACAACCAATTTCTAAGTCTAACATATGTTTTGCTGAAATCTTTCATAAATAGAAATAAATATTTTCATACTAATTTTTTTCATTTTCATACAACTGCTTGCAGGACAAGTTTTTTTTCCTTGTTAGTCCTTAAATATTTAGAATACTGGAGATAAGCTCGCCCATTGTCCTGTAATTTCTTTATGTAAATGTTTTGTTATAAGGTTATGAGTACAATATAGCAATTATTATTATCAAGAATTAGCCAGCTGATGCTAAAAACATATAAAGATGGTACATTATTGCACTATCATCTGGAGACTGGTAACAGATGCACTTAAATCACAGGTTTAATGACCCATCTTCAGGTTGCCTATATGTATTATAATCTATATCTGTAGGTAGCGTGTAAATCTTATCACCTTATAAGTGTTAAAACTCTATCTTTATAACCGACTCCAAAAAGAGACGGTTCTTAACTTGAATATTTTTGTTGTATTTATGTTTAAAGCGACTTCATAGTCGATGGGATTTGATGTTTTTTTATTAGATATTTTATATTTCAGTGGTTCCATGTAAATTTGTTCAAGATCCAACAAATAGTTTCAATTAATAAAGTGTATTTTTACTCCACATATTATTGATACTGAAGTCGGATTATTTTCTCATTTTATCTGTTCAACAATGTCTCCAAATTGTAATATCCAGTAATTTCTAAATATCTTTAAAAAAATATTTGTAATATATGTGTATTTAAATATATAGATATAATAAATATATGTTCCTCATAATATGTGGCTATTCGGCTAGTCGTAGGTGCCCTGGTTGTGACTCTGTATACCCCTTCGAGGACATGAGCGTGAATGAACTTTTCTTTTACTTCTTTATGTTTCTCATTTTTAGAAACAGTTTTTTTTTATTTTCAAATTGAAATGTCAAACATTGTTAATAGCAATATTAATAGGTTTTTATTAAATTATTTTATAGTAAAGAAGTAACACTTCATACTTTAAGTAAAAGGGAAAACTATGATAATTCTAAGAAGTAGAAGTTTTCGTTGCGTCCCGCTTCAATAGTTACCCGGTTGCAGATGATTCGCAAATACCTTATACTTAACCGTAGTATTTTGTTGACCAAAACGAAGTAATAGTCTCTTAATATTAATCACTACATAGCATAAAACAAAGTCGCTTACTCTTTCCCTATGTCTCTTTGTTTGCTTAAATATTTAAAACTACCCAACGGATTTTGATGCGGTTTTTTAAATAGATAAAGTGATTGAAGAGGAAGGTTAATATGTATATTTCATAACCGTGCGGAGCCGGGGCGGGCTGCTAGTAATAATATAAAACCGTTCGTGGAATTTAATATTTTAAAAAATATCTTGACATAAAAACATCACAACAAATACGGTTTGTTATTAGATAGCCCTATCCGCAACCCAATACCTTTGGTTTCCCAGTATAATTTCACTTTCCCTCTTACGATCCATTACCACAGATAAGTAAATATCATTATCAAGTGAAAATAAATTTATTTGTGGTTTTAAGGGATTATTCAAATTATTGCTGCGTGTTACAGAAAATAAAATAAAACAAAAAAATTTAATTTTTTATTATGCAACGAAAAAAACATTTCCTAGTTTGGTCTTTTTTCTTAGTTAAACATTTAACTCTGAGTTAGCTTTTAACTATGGTATAATCACTTTATATTTGACAGTTTAACTCGTTATTATAAAAGAAAAGTGCAAAGCCCTTAGCGTTGTTTCCTGGTTCCTTTGAAATATACAGGGTTACTTTAGAAGGACCGGCCAAATGTTAATACAATGGAGTAAAGGCTTAAATGGTAATGTATTTTAAATATAATTCCAAAATTGTAATATTTACATTCATTTAAAACAGTCCGCAAAAATGCTTCAATTGTTGTCACGCTATATCGTAACTAGTACGAGTCATGACGTCACCAGCCTGCGAATGCGACCAGCGGTCGGTAGTAACCCGTTTAATGCTTTGTTTATGTTATAAGCGTGTATCTTGTATTTTGCGTCGAATATAAATTTTAAAGAAAGATGTCGATCGCCGAAAGCGTTCGGGAAGTTAAAGAGGATCTTCTTGTCCGGATTACCGCAGAGCCTAAAGTCGAAAGTCTTCGACCAGTGTGTGTTACCAGTGATGACATATGGAACTGAGACTTGGCCGTTAAATGTGGTCCTCTTAAACAAGCTCAGCATGGAGAGAGCTATGCTCGGTGTTTCTTTGCGAGATATGATCCTTAATTTAGTGATCCGCGAGAGAACGAGAGTAACCGACATAGTTCAGAGAGTCAGCAAGCTGAAATGGCAATGGGCAGGCCACATTGCTCGCAGAACCGATAACCGCTGGGTAAAAAAAGTTCTCGAGTGGCGGCCCCGCACCGGAGGACGTAGTGTTGGACGACCTCCCACCCGGTGGACTGATGATCTGGTCAAAGTCGCTGGTTACAAACGGCTGGTGATCGTGACTTGTGGCGCTCTTTGGGGGAGGCCTATGTCCAGCAGTGGACGTCTTCCGGCTGATGATGATGATGATGATGATAAATTATAAACTTTAGTTTCTAGTTTTTTGTTTTTTCATAGATCGCAAGTGTTATCGATTCCAAACCGTTTCTCAAAATTTGGCTGGTGCCAAAGATACGAGTAGTTTGTTTACCTGTAATTGTTTAGTTGTCTGTGGAAACCTCTTGCCGTTTTAAAACTTTATTCTTAAATTTAATATTTTCAAAGAAAAAGAGTTGCGCTGTTTCGATTTTACTAACCGATAACATTTTTAAGGTTTTGACTTTTAAAAATTTCATTTTTCATAATCACAGTATTGTCAGATATTTTCTATGCTAAAGGCTGTCCTGAGTTGATTTCAAAATAAAACTTCTTTTATAAGATTTTAATATCAACGATGGTAATTAAGCGCGTTAAAACTGCACAAACCAAATGTCGCGATTTGTAGTTTTAGTAGTAGTTTTTGAATGACTAAGTCAAAACTTAAAAAAAAGAACATAGAAATTTTACTTATCTTAAAAAAAAACTTATTTTGAAAAAAATATGCATCTCAAGGAAAAAGAGGAATCGGATCACGATAAAAATAATATGGGACCACCTCGGAATCAGGGATTATCTTCCTAAAAAAGAACCATCAAAATTGGCTGGATATTAGCCGAGTATTCGCGTTACAAACATATCATATTATTCAGTCAATTTGAGAACTTCTTTCTTTTTTAATGCCCGGTTCCTATAATCAGCGAATCGTAATCCGTCAGCTTAAACCATTCGTAGTTTGTTCAAAAGTAACGGAGCATTACCAATATTTTAAAAAAATGTGAAGAATCAACAGTCGGAAACGAGCAACCGTTGTTAGTAATCTTACTAAGCGTACAAAATACTACCATCCGTAATCAAAACGACTCGTTTCTTGAATATAGGAATGGAATATATATTCCATTAAAAAATAGTTAATTTAAAAATTACATATTGTAAAATATATCTTAGTGTTTCTACAAACACCATAAACTATTATAAATAATTGTAAAAATAGATATAAATATACAATATCAGTTGGTACCTACCCCCATGGAACTTGAGCTTATTGCCTGCAATGGTAGAGAGTGTCATAAAAATTATCTTTTTTAAATACAAACCGAAATAAGACAATGTGAAGGCTCAATGTTTATAGTGTACTATGTAGCCATACTTAGCCATACATAAAGTGAAGGCATAACATTTTCCATGTTATTTCACTTCAAAACATATTTATTAGTTTTTCTCTAGTCACGAGATTAGCATAAATTACACCATATTACGTACGTGTCCGAACGGCACCCGGTAATATCGAGTTTCCATAATTATAGAAAGTGAAGGAGAGTTGAGAGAGTTTCAAGCATTTTTCTAGCTTTACCGCTATAATCATATTTAGAGTAATAACATCATACGTACATATCATCTGTATAATGGAAGAACTAAATAACTCCGATTTTGGCCAAATTGACCTTTTACTGTTTTTGTAAACCCCAAAATGTGGCGCATCTTCTGGTCTAACAAACATTTCAATATCTTAACCCATTCCAAAAATAAAGCCGTTTTCGTGTTTCGTTTGTAGAAATGGATATGTTGAAATAAACACTAATTACAGGCTTATTCATAAACGTTGTTTAACTTTTTATCAACAATTTAAGTAATGCTTAAAAAACGTTTATTCATAAACGCTATTTAGAGTTAATCGTTTGTTTAAATGTTATCTTAAATAGCTGTCACTTTAAACAACCTCGGACCCTTGTTTAAAACCTTAAGCAAAAAAATGGCTGACTAAATTTCAAACAGCTGATTTTATGTGCATTGACAAAATGCAAGAACTATCCATTCATCATCATCATCATCATCATTTCAGCCATAGGACGTCCACTGCTGAACATAGGCCTCCCCCATTGACTTCCACTTTGACCGGATGGAAGCGGCCTGCATCCAACGAGACCCCGCGACCCTCATTAGGTCGTCTGTCCATCTCGTGGGTGGCCGTCCTTTGCTTCGCTTG
>NJDD01000156.1:8044-18382 GCA_002245505.1 Calephelis nemesis
TGTATCCACCCTCCCTCCCACTTTTGAGGCTAGACGTCATCAAACAAGTCCTGTGCGGTGGGTTACAATCTTCTTTCAGTGGCTACTCAATCTTCTACAGTCTTCAGTTAAATTGAAAACGTTCGGTATGCCATGAGTTGCAAACTCACGTCTTTATTTTAGCACTTGTGACGGATCTATATAATAATAAATTTACCACCGGATCGGAAATGCGGCCAATATAAACCAGGACTGATCTAACTATAGAATAGTAATCTAAATATCCTGTCCAACATCACCGAGATTCTTTTTCCGGTTTTTTTGAAGATTATTGAACATTTTTAATTATAATATATATTATTAATAAATTCCAGGAGCATCAATACCAGGGATGAATATGTTCGAAGGAATCGCTGATCAAGGCATGAAAGAATTTGAAAATGTTGAAGGAGTCGCTGATAAAGACTTAAAAGGATTTCTGCACATGTAAGATATGATTTAAACCATAATATATTTATTATATAATAATATCTAATAATATGACATAATTATCGCTTCTTCTTGAGGTCCTGGGTTCGAATCCTGGGTCGAAAAACAAAAAGAAAATGTGGTATTTCCAATTTTCTAATAAAAAATAAAATGTTGCTCGGGATTGGATATGTGCCCGGTTGGCGATAGGCTTGCCACCTATCACTGTCTTCGGGTAATCATGGGTGCCCTGGTTGTGCCTTTCTTTGCCTACCTCTTCGGGGATATGGGCATGAAAATACTTACTTATATTTTATTACGTCTGCTTTCCTCATAGAGGAGGCAGAGTAAGTACCTACACTGCACGTCCTACAGTGGGCAGTACAATACGCAAGATACTTTTACAAGTATTTTTGGTCAATAGTTAATCAAAAATTGAAACAAGTGCATATAAATAAAACCCGTCAAGTGCGAGTCGGACTCGTTTGATTACGTTTTTTTACGTCATTTTATTTATTGATGTAACTAAAAAAATATGTGTAATCGCCTGTGTGGTCTAGAGGTTCAAGTGTTGGACTTGACTTCATGAGGTCCTGGGTTGAAATCCCAGGTCGGGCAACAAAAAGAAAATGTGGTAATTCCAATTTTCTTAAAATCGGAAAAAATAACACAAAAAGGAAAGAGAAAATATCCCCCGATTTTAAAACATTTATCATTGGTGCTCCGCTTCTATTGATCTTAGCGTAATGATGTATAGCCTATAGCCTTCTTCAATAAATGGACTTTCAAACACTGAAAGTTCAACCAAAAAACAAACAAACTCTTCAGCGGTGACGTGGTTTGGCACGTTTCCATGTTTATATTCTTTTATATAAAAATATATTTTCTGTTATTAAATTGCAGGGCGCGTCGAGACGTTGGCTCTAATGTGGATCAGGTTAGTTTGAATATATTATTTTTTGGTAGAGTTAAGTGCAAAAGTTTATCCAGATTGGCATTACTGCCTTACCTGTAATCTATTTTTTTAATAAACGAGTACCAAAAAAATATTTTGCACTGCTATTAGCCATCGTAATTAAAATAAAGTTCATTCCAATCAATCAGATCAATTGTAAAGACGCGTCTTTACAATTTGAGAATAAGAACAAAGTCGTAGCGCCCGCTCCTCGTAAGGTTACATATTACTCTGTCAATGTTGGAAACATGCAAGGGACATAGTCAGTAGTTGTTTGTTAAAATAAAAAGACTATAGTAATCTGCTAGCAAAAACTGCTACATCTGTTCTCGCTATTCACTGGTTTTGTGCAGGAGGGTAAGTGCAGGCAGTAACTTACAAAAGAAATGGTCAAAGATCCCGTCCATGAAATAGCGAAATACCATTAACATGTATGGTGTCTATGTGTGACATTTGTTTCTCACCATCATTCTTTGGCGTTACGCTGACTGTACCACATTCCTGACAGTGAGATCCGAAAAAAAAGGAAATTAAAGAAAGTATTGGTGTTAAAATGAGAAAGGGCATACTCTGCTGGTTTGGTCGTGTCGAAAGAATGACTGATAAAAGATTGACAAAGCAGATATACAATTCAAATGCCAATGGATGTAGGTACCCGGAGAGACTTAGATTGACAATCCACGATTAAATCGCTTGATTGTTATTCAAAGGTAGTGTATTGAGTCTTCGACATCGGCGTATTTAAAAGGGTAATTAATATGGAGGAAGCCAGGCAGGTCTACCAGGATCGTGAGGTCTGGCATTCGATACTCTCTACCTACCTCGTAAGGGACTTGGTGTGTAGATATGTATGTATGTATAAACCATTAGGTAGTCACTATAAAATGTATAAGAACGTCATAGTGCTGTAGCCAGGGTGCAAGAGCTATTGTTCAAATTAACCAAACCGGAACAAGACACTATGAAGGCAGGAACATGTAAGACGGTGGATCGCTTCTCAGGAAACTTGCTGCATATCACTCTACCACCAGTAGGCTTGTTGATATTGACCCCCACAACTTACGCTTGCGTCTTACAAGCTGCCAGGCTGAAAGGAAGATTATCTGGTCTATTTACGAAGAGGACCCGAACCAACATAGGAAATGAAACGAACAAAACCACTGTAAAAGCTGACTAAAATTTATTTTCGATATAAACATTATTTCTGTTTACAGATACCCCCCACCAACGTTGGCAATCCCAATAGACAATCGATTTCCACCATTTTGACGAGCTGGAGTAATGGACCAAAAGGTCTTCTTAGTAAAGGAATGGCGTACATAGACAACAACGGGCAGATCAAAAAATTTGAGTGGTAAACAGTGTCTGAAGACATGACAGAGCTCGACCAAAAAATCAATTAAAAAGTATAAATTTTACAAAATTATGTTATCAAATTATAATAAAAATTAATAATTATTTAATTGTTTTATATTTTCCACTGTCAGCCAATTATACTGCAATGAGATACTATTAAGCTTAATACAGACCAAGCGAAAACAAACAACTGGGATCATTCCATTGCACTGTTGTTCAAAATCTGCGATTACTAGCGACGCAGTACAAATTTGGAACGGTATAGAAACTGAACCTGTTGATAAAATCCTCACCTACACTCCATTGAAGCATTAGGGTTTTCATTTTATTACCTTTTTATTTTTACTAGTGGTCGATAGTACATTGGTCGAAATTCAACCATGATAAATTTTAATATCTTGTTATTAAGAACGCCATCTTCATTTCTTAAGACCAACTACTTTGTTTCCAAACTTTTTTGTGCGCTATCTGCATGGTAGTGTGGGAAATGTTTTATTTATTTAATGTACTTTATTAGCATTATTATTGAAAAATATTAGCGTTCTGTACTTCTCCTATACATAAACTATAAGTATTCCAAATTTTATACTCCTGCGTCTGCGCAATTTTCGTAAAAAGGGGTCCACAGTTTTGGCATCTGTTTTGTAGTGATCAATCTTCGCATTGCAATAACTGCGTAGCTTATAAAAAACATAAGTTAGTCATCTCACGGTGTTGAATTAATTCATCAGTAAAAGACGAATGCGCTCGTGACATTTTGAAAAAGTTGACGAAAAAAAAATTTGAAATAACAAAGTGACAATTGGTCCAGTCGTTGCGCTCACTATTGCGGTTACCGCTCGTCGGTGCCCCTTTATGTGAGCGTACCTTTTCGAACGTTTCTAGGTAGGTTTGTAGGTACACCTACTAAACTACTGTTTTATACTTGTAACATGCCAGGATCAAAGCCAGCGGTTATTAATAGGTGTGGTTGCAACTTACAAGTTCTAGTTTTTAACATCAATTGTCATATTCTTGTATTATCAACAACTGAAGTAAAAATATATCACAACTAATATTTAGCGCTTATCAGATACCTTCTACAAAATGATTGTAAAATGTTAAAACACTAGGCCCAAAACTTATCAAAAAATAATAACTAAAAGCGAACGAATGAATGCATTCGTTTGCGTTGGCTTCGTCAGTACCCATTACATATTTGTGATATATAGTGGGTAATTTATAAATTAGGTTGGTGGGCAGCCATTAAATAGTGGTAATGTGATGAGTATTTTATCTTGTACTAGCTGTCCCGGCGAACTTCGTACCGCCCGTTCAGTTTATATGGGACAAATTACAATGTTATTACGTTTCCGAACAAATGATGCTCGAATTTAATTAAGTAACCACGTTTCCGAACAAACGATGCTCTTTCAATTCAATATGTCTGTGAATGACATTGACATTCGTTACGCGCCTTTTTTAAAATATGCAAAAATTAAATGTACATTTTTCAAAATTTTCGAGAGATTTTCTTAATATTTTTTTCCGTAAGAACCTTCTCCTAATAATAACAAATACAACAAAAAAAAGAATTAGTGAATTTGGTCCAGCCATTCACGCGTGATGCCGTGACCAAGGAAAACGGGTTTCATTTATATATATATAGTATAGATATAGATTTGCTCGAAAGACAATAAATATTCACACGTGTTTTTATTGACAATTGAGTGTTATTGTGATAAGTAGGCAAGCGAAATCAACTAAGTTCGGCAGTTATGCTTTGACCAATATTTAGAAGGTTGGTATGAACATGTTTCGATTTCGAGGGTACATTTATTTTAGAAAATTGTTGTACCTAAAATAAATGTGGTGTTTATAAGTCACAATAGCCTCTTATCATCAGCAGAGCCATGAGATTTTTAATTTCTCCTCATATAAAAACATACGTAATGAACCTCTTGTATTTGAAGATCAATATTCTCCGAGGATGACCTTGTCTATTTAGATTAACATTTAGACATTTTCATTGAAACTGGTCTTTGTTATGGAATCAAGTGACGCAGATAATTTTTCAAGAAAAAAACGTTTACTACCGGTTTCGAAAAGCATTTTTATTGATGGCTTAAACAAAATAAAATAAGGGGAACTTATCTATTGTAAATGAAATTGACTAATTACTAAACTACGAAAAACTAAGTCGAGGATGTAATAAAAGAAACTGATAATTCACAACAAACGTATTCGTTCCATAAATGTTGCGTACTAAACGTCTTTTAGAAAGACATGGCTACAGTTACCTTCTTATTCTTTCTAGTATTAGTAGTGGCTGTCAAAGGTTAGTACATGCATACATATCTTCAAGTCCCTTTCGGGGTAGGCAGAGGGTACAAAAATTCCATGATCATCTAAAGTCGAGCTAGAAGCAAAAAGCGAGCCTAGGAGTTCGGCTTGCTCTTTCGCATTATGGGCCAGCGAGGCATCACTCCGGTGTAAAGATGGTAATGATGGCTTTGTGAAATTTCCTTGGACAGCCTTGGCGAGAAAGAATGCTATTGTTCACAAAGGTAGGCAAAAAGCAGGCTTATTTCTCGCCAATTCTGCCAAAGTGGTCGGACGTTGCCCTGGCAATAGCTCTTTTGAAAAACCTAGAGGCAGAATTATACTCCTTTTTATCGTAGCTAGTGTTTTCGTTACAAGACTTCGCTGCCGTGGCCCAGGCTTGGTAACATTTCCGCTTATGGCTAAGTGCCGTCTTACAGGGACGATTAAACCAAGGCTGTGATTTGCGACCAACGGGCACTATGTTCCATACCCTGCAGCACCACATCAGTGACAGATTCAGCAACGATGTATGGATGAATCTGCGAGAAGCAAATCTGCCTCCATGGGTAAGACGCAAAAAAAAAACATATTATTTTACATATTATTAATAACTTTCAGGTGCATCAATACCAGGGATGAATATATTTCAAGGATTCGCTGAACAAGGCGTGAAAGAATTGAAAAATGTCGAAGGTGTCGCTGATAAAGTCTCAAGAGGACTTATCGTTAGGTAAGGCATAATTTAAACAAAAATATGTCATTACGTCTGCTATCCTTATAAAGGAGACAGAGTATATTGCAGTGTATTGCACGTATTCTTTATTCATTTAAAAACTTTTTAATGCTTATAAAAACTGGAGAGCAAAAAACTAGATGATAAGTAATAAGCGTCGTATATAGACGCTCAAGATGGAAATAGTGTATTTCAAAATTAGGCAATTTCATACAAAAAGAAAAGTGAGATAAATATATAAATGTTTGTATCTTTTATTATTACATTTCAGGGCGACTCGAGACGTTGGCTCCAATTTGGGTCAGGTTAGTTACAATTTGTATAACAAGATATAATATTATTTGTTGGTAGAGTCCGGTGCATCCGATTGGCATTAACGCCTTACCTTTAATCGATTTTTTGACAAACAAGTAATGAAAAATTGTATTACTCTGCTATTGGTCATAGTAATCAACATAAATCTCATTCCAATCAATCAGAAATCGTCTTTACAATTTGAGAATGAGAACAAAATCGTAGTGCCTGCCCCTCATAATGCTACATCTCTTATTGGTAATGACCTATATAACATATATTCGCGTCTTACTTTTTGCCAGATAGTAAGGCAGTTTATCCACCATCAGACTAACACCGGGTATACAGTTTGATCCCTTTTAAGGGATGTATTTTGTGATTAGTGCTACGAAATCATTATGATGTGATTTTTATTCTGACAAAATTAACTTTGGTTTTGAAGTCGAAATCAACTGAATAACTTTTAATTTCGATATAAATATTACTTCTTATTACAGATACCCCAAACTAATATCGGCAACCCTAATAGACAATCGATTTCAACCATTATTACCAGTTGGAGTAATGGGCCAAAAGGTCTTCTCACTAAAGGAATGGCGTACATAGACAACAACAGCCAAGTCCAAACATTTGAGTGGTAAACAGTAACTAAAGACATGGCAAAGCTCCACCCGAAAAAAAATTTAAAGGAAAAAAAATACTTAATTATGTTATTATACTATAATAAAAATTAACAATTATTTTATTTGTCTTACATTTTAGAATTAAGCTGGAAACAGACCTAGCGAAATCAAACAAGCAAGATCATTCGCAAACACAGTATTCGTAATATGCGATCAACAGCGACACAGTACAAATATGAAAGTACTAGTAAGTATTACTGAGCCTAGTAGATAAAATAATTACCTACCTAAACTACATTGAAGCAATAGGGTTTCCATTTTATTTTGTTTTCATTTTAACATTTACTGTTAAGTAGTGACCAATCATTCGAATTGCAATTACAACATAGTTTTCACATAATACAAGTAAGTGTAGCATTACTATTTAAATTATTCGCTTCGGCTCTATTCGTCAAGCTTCGGAAATACAAATGTATTTTAAAGATATCTATACAGAGTTGTTATTACATAATTAATCATTTCGCTTAAATTTAAATTAGGTCAGCAAATTTAAAAATAAAAGTATAAAGTATTAAAGAGTAAAAAGTGTAAAGCCGAAGCGCATACTTTAAATAAAAACATCTCATGATTTCGATTAAATCCAGTATAAGAAGAATACATCACTGGTATTTTGAAAAATGTCACGAAAATAAAAAAACAATGTGACAATTCGTCTTGTCGTGCACTTGCTATTGCAATAACTGTTCGTCGTTGGCCCTTTAAATGAGTACCTATACCTTTTCGAATATTTGTAGGTAGTATAACACCTACTAACCTACTGTTTCATACTTGTACCATGCTAGCGTCCAGAATCACAGCTAGCGGCTATTTTAAGGTGTGGTTGCAACTTGCAAAGGTCTAGTTTTTAACATTAATTGCCATCTTGTATTATCAGCTCCTGAAGTAATAAAAATACGACTAACATTTAGCGATAATCTTACAAAATGACAATAAAATGCTATAGTTACGAGGCCTAAAAATTATCAAATACGTCCTACAAAATGACTACTGCTATTAGTTAGTCATAGCTAAAACCAAACGAAAGAATTCATTCGCTCGCGCTTTTTTAGAACGAATTGACCATCATGTAGTGAATTGCGGCTATATTTACGCAAAGTATGTACTCAAAGTAGGCGCTCGCTCATTTATTTAAAACAAATATGAGTTTATGCAACATCCTTATTTAAACTTATCCTTGTCCACATTGCTATGCTGTGTTTGAGCACAAGCGGGCGCCTGCTCCTTATACCTGCATAACAGCGGAGCCTCTACCTCTTCAAATAGTGTCAGGCGCTTTCATTTATTACATCATTTTATGAACATACCATACCAATAATTTCCACAAATAATTTCCATAATTTCGAATGTCAAATGGGATTTAGGGGATCATGCAATAGTCAGTAACGATAGGGATGTAGTACCTAATCCCGCAACCACAAGGTTGTTGAAACACAAATCTTCAAATGTTATTTAATAATAGGAAAGCTAGAATAAGTATTAACGAAAGTTACAAAAACAAGTTTTCGGCTTACGAAAGCATTTTAATATTTAAGAATAAGTAAAGGAATTTCGTTCGTTTTCATGTGCCTGATGTGTATTTGGCAATATAACATGATAAAGTCCAGTGTTCGATGATGTAGTTTGTAACTAATCGCAATCGTGATAATTTTCAATCGTGGAACACGATTAACTCTAATGGGCAATGATTAATGCCTTAAAGAAATTAAGTGAGTATATTTGATGCTGACGTCATTATTGTTGTTTGTTACTTATGTTTTTCACTGTTTTTATTTCACTAGGGATCGCCCATTAATCATGTAAGGAAATAGATAGTGGGTTCTGCAAAAATTCACAAATTATGGTAAAGGGGAACGAGGTAGGATAAGAAATATCGCTGTACTTTTTTTTGGATTTGTATACAGCATATGTCTTCTTGTTAGCATTGAACAGCCTTTCTCAAAGTGGGCGATAACGCCCCTTGTGGGCATTATAAAACTTGAAAAAAAATTTTTTAAACTCCAAGCGAAACAAATAATATGTTGTTGAGGTTTTTGAATAGAAAAAAACAAGGCGCTACAAAACAACTGATTTTCAAAGTGGGCATTAAATGAAATAAGTTTGCGAATCTCTGGACTATTGAAGCATAGAAATCGCCTCTGTGGTCTGGAGGTTCAGTGTCAGCGTTAACAACATAAAGTTTCATGTTCAACGTCTGTGTTTTTGAAGATATAGCTAACCGCTCAACCTATGAGATTGTTAAAGCAAAATGTTCCTACCAATTTATTCAGTTGCAAAAAAGATTTTTGGGATTACAAAAGAAACTTGATATTAAAATAAAAATTCTTTATGAAAACATGATGAGAGTGAAATTTTAAGATGTGGAACTCAAAAGTAACACCATGAAGTTGCTTGCTTTAAAACATGTTTCTACATTCACTCAAGTGTTTTAGTCTCGTACAAGTGCGACTTATACATTTTTCAATAGAGATAATTTTTTTCGAAGTGAAAATTTCTTTAGCGGCGTTGCTCACTTTTTTTGGAAAGGGTAAAAACTTCTAAACTCGCGTCAGGACACGTGACCTGATCGAAAATTCGTAAGACGGATGGAGAGTAAACAGCCGGCGTGGCGTAGGAAAAGAAGTATCGCTTTCTCTTTCTACGGCGCGGTGAAAATGTATGCCTGCGCCTGTTTTTTCACTTAGACGGCACAGGGCGTTTGCGCGAATGTTCATGTTGTCATGTTTGTGTATGATAGCGCAATAAATGAATATTGTATTCTACCACATAAATGATAGTACTTTCATGCTGATAATTAAAGCAATTCGTGCAAAATTATTCCCTAACCATTCCAAAATATCAAAATTGCACAACGTTAATATTTAAGTTTTCACTTCTGCCGGTACTTTTGCAGTGCAACCCGTCGTTGTTTTTTAATTCGGAGGATGGTCTAGCCGGTAGACTTCCACATTAAGCATAGCACTCCGGGTACTGGATAGCGACGCACCCATAACATTTATATACCTACCACGCTACGGTCACGGTGATCTCCTACCACGGGAAAAATAACCATATCAAGAATTAATAGGTATATGAATTACACGTCTTTTCTCTAATCCAAGCAATAAATTTATTAACGCCAAAACCAAAAAGATTTTTTACTCATATTAATCGTTTCGTCAATCAATACATTAAACGATAAAATTAATTAAATAAGTTTTTTACGTCACTTTTAATCATTAAACCCATCCATACCATCTGCCTTCCTGCCAGGCAGCTCGTAAAAGGCGAGCATAGGCTCATCGTCACTAACACCGTGACATCTGACTAGGTGGTAGAGTTCAGCAGCAACTCGCCCGGATTGGTACCACAAGGCGGTGGTACCTATTCCTGACGCCATAACGTCACGACGTGTTCCGGTTCAGAGGGTAAGGTAGCCGGTAAACTTACTTTTGCTCGAGGCCTAACATCCCGGGCTCAGGTTGGCAACGCACCATTACCACCTTTGGTGTCTCTAGGCGGCGTGAATTTCTTAACATTACGAAATCCGTCTGCTTGTTTGAATTCCAATATCATAAAAAAAATATCAT
>NJDD01000156.1:51925-76729 GCA_002245505.1 Calephelis nemesis
CCGGAAAGCACCTGCACAAGTCGGAACGTCAGCGACCCGAACCGCCGCTGCAACCACCCTCGGAGGACCGGTCGGATAGCCTCCACCGTCGCCTGTCCAGGGACAGATAATAAATATCCCTGGACAAGTTACACTAATTGAATCTAACCCCAAAGTAAGCAAATTATGTGCTTGTATTATGGGTGTTAGTCAACGATTCTAATACATAGAAATACTTAAATGGATACCAGAATAAATTAAATAAACACCCAGTCCCGGAAATGCAGACATCTAAATGTTTATCACACAAATGCCTGCCCCATCGGGGACGAACCCGAGCCCCGCGGTTGATCGGTGTAGTTAGGCGTGTACGCTAGCCACTCGACCAACGAGGTGGGCAATGTTTCCTAAATCCTGCTCATGGGAGACAATTAAAAAAAGAAAATTTAAAAAAAACGAAAAATAAATTGCATTAACACATTATACTTAATAATAAGTAAACTTAAAAACTATAAGTTGGATTATGATTAAATCAATTTGAGACGACAGTGGGATTATAATTTACCTTTTAAAAAAGAATCACCAAAATATGCTTATTATCGGCCAAGTAACTTCGTAACAAACATACAAAATGATTAAAAAACCCCTTTTTTGAGTCAATTAAAAATGTATGTATCAACTCGCTGCTACGATTATAGCCCATTAATGAAAACTTGAATACAAACTTTTAATTCCCATTTCATCCCTTAAGGGTAGATTTTCCAGAAACGCTTTAATACGTGTCTAATCATTTTAGCCCAGAAATAAAGTTTCATATTTCTAAATTAAAAAATCACGATTTTCCATACAAATTTTTACCCCTTTTTCACCCCCTTAAAGGTAGAATTTTCAAAATTTCGTCCTTTGTGGGTGTCTACTCAATAAAATAGCCCTACTCACCAAACTCACCTGTTACTCTAACAGTTTTCGCTTAGCTATGACGAATCAATCAGTCAGGACATAAATTACAGTGTCTCTGATTTGTAGTTATTGAAGTCAGATTCCATAAAGGTAAAGGTGATGGGTGGGTTTCCCGTTATTTATAAAGTTTGGGTACCCTGCCTTAAAAGGAAGTTGTCGTTGCCGAAAATACTGGCTCTAGATACCCAATGACGGGAAATATGAAATGAACATTAGCAGCACCCACTGGAAAACCACAACGGCTAATTTAGTTATTATCGTGTTTTTTATTCTACTTGTTAAATGTCATTTACTCATATTTAATTACACCTACTTACTTTTATTAGTAGATATATGTATTTTTTATAATGATTTAAAACAAATAAGCAGACAAAAACTTTCCTTATATCTAAAAACTCACGCCACCTAGAGACAACAACAGTGGGAATGTTGCGTTGTCAACCTACGGCCGGTATGTTAAGGCCCCATACTTAGTCAGCCAGAAGAGCCAATCGCCGCACTCCCCCGTTCCATGATTACTATGAAATATTGCGCTCTAAAGTAAACGTCTTAAGCGACAAACCACTATTTTTGACACTATAAAAGTAATTTGAAAAAAAGTATAAAAACTGAAACACTGATCTTTTAGGTATAGTATTTATCTATGTTTATGTTAAATCTGGTGTCGATATTTTCACAATTGAAGTAGATAGTCGGGTTTTGCTTTCAAAAAAGGGTTAACTTTTTGATTTTTTTCTATCGAGCAAAGTGAAATGAATCGTGTTTTGGAAACACTAGTCTTATAAAGTATATTCATGTTAATCTTGTGAATTTTTGTCACCAAGATCCATGATTGCTTTGTATAAAAAAAACATTATACTGCTGACGTATTTTAACATACATGGACCCTTAAGCTTTGAGCAAGGAAAGTCTACCGGCTTACCTTATCTATGAACCAGAACACGTCCACGACAAGCTTTGGCTGAATTTGTCTGAGGTAAATGCTTATTACATTCGAATTTCTTTATATATTAGAATCTTTAACTGCCACTTGTAACGCAACCATATCTATACCTACTTCTGGCTCCAGAGAGGTCTACACTTATTAATTCATATTTCAATAATAGTATCAGCATGTTCTGATGATAGAGTATTATTTAAAATGAAAAATCACACCTTACAGTAAACTAACTTTTATGTGAAAAAAGTTATTTTTTCAATAATTCCTACGAGTGGTAATATATAAGAATTGTAAAAAAACTGTTATTAGGAACATCCTATCCCAATTACATTTGTGAAAGATTTTAGTTAAGTAGCAGTTAACCCTTCCAATAGTAGATATTAGATAAATATGTCTATCAGTCTTTGTAACACTAACTAGCAGTAAAATAAAATATTATTTTTCCTACTTTTCCTGAATTTCTCTTTGTAAGAACCTTATCCTAACAAAAAATAACTAGCACAACAAAAAATAATTATCAAAATTGGTCCATCCGTTCAGGCGAGATGCGATGAACTTTCTACATAACTAAAAATTTACAGATTAGGTTCAAGTAAAAAAATTGGAATGTAACTATAATTTAATATTATAACATTGTAATATCATAAATCTGTAATTTCAAAATAATTTACTGACAATAAAAGATCAAAAAGTATTAAATAAATAATGAAAATTCAATTAATTATGTTGAAATTAATATTTAACGTGACCTATTAAATATTTACTTTAATTACCATAGTCATTATTTTTAATCGTCATTTATTATTTTCTTGTGTCAAATACATTTAATATTGCATATAAAAAGCCATAACAAAAGAAATTTTATACGCACGAGAGAAGTAATGAAATTTGCATTAGAAATACTATATTAGCTAGGTATATATGAGTCATGTAGTTGTTTTAATAAGGCAACATAGTTTCAGAAATCATCATGGCATTAGTTTGAAACCAATGTTGTAGAGTCTTCATTTTGTTACTCTGCGATAGAGGCTATTACTTAGAAGTGTAATCAGCCCTGTATAAATATAATTAAACAATCTATAATTGTCATGTCAACATGACATGTGTTTTCTTGTTATAGCAGAGGCGTCAGCATCTGCCATTTGTCAAGTTAAATTTGAATTAATTTGTTCTTTTGTTTTAGCGCCATCGAGAAACGGTAGTAGTTGTTTCGTGACTATTGAATTTGGTTTTTATATGTTGTTTGAAATTAGTCAATTTTAGGGACTTTAGTACAATTTTGTATTTTGTAGTTAAAGGGCGCAAATGAAAAAATCATGAAGAAATTTGCATTTCTTGTTTTTCCTTGTTTCCGCCTTAACTCACTTAATAAGTTTGAGTAAGGAGGGCACCGCTTAATTCAAGACCTTGACATGACTTTCTTTGACAACTAATGACTAAATCCAAATAAAATTATTTAATTTGCAATTTCTCGCCAATAAATGCATACGTATTATGGCGTTACAAAACAGGCAAAATAGTGAGCGATGAATGAATTGGACTTACCGGAAGCTAAAACTCCCAACTAATGACTAATTTTGAATAGTTTAAGCCCGATTTTGTTAAATTGGGTAATTTGATATAAACTTCAACTTCGCTAGCGGCAATTGTTAACGCTCACACCAGAAACTAAAATAAAAGAAAAATCCTGAGTTTTGGCGCCATCGTGAATGAAGATGGTCGTATTTTTTCATAATTATTAAATTTCGTGTTTATATTGAGTGAAATTACTTAATTTAGGCGGAAACTAGTTTAGTTTTGTATAGTGAACGTGCACAAATGAAATAATCATGAAGAAATTAGTGTAGCGTGAATTCCCTCGCTGCCGCCAAATCTCCCAAAGTGAGGTTGTGTACAGTGACCACCGCTTTACTCAAGACCTGACGTGACTTTGTAAATAGTGACTAATCACTGTATAAAAATAATTAATGCGAAAAACGTGTGACTAATGATGAAATAATTAATACGGAAGACGTGGCAACATGGCCTAAAGGTCTTAGCCGGCCCCAGAAAGGGGCAAATTAACTTAAAAAAAAATTAAAAAAAACTTATTTAAAATCAGCCATAAATCCCCGTGTTGGTCCGGGCTCCTTTGTAGAATAGACCATCTGCCTTCCTGTGCCAGGCAGCTCGTAAAAGGCGAGCAAAGGCTCACCGTCACTTACACCGTGACATCTGACTAGGTGGTAGAGTTTAGCAGCGACTCGTCCGGATTGGTACCACCGCCTTACCTATTCCTGCCGCCATAACGTCATGACGTGTTCCGGTTCGGAGGGTAAGGTAGCCGGTAAACTTACTTTTGCTAGAGGCCTAACATCCTGGCCCCAGGTTGGCAACGCACCATTACCACCTTTGGTGTCTCTAGGCGGCGTGAATTTCTCATCAGGAAATCCGTCTGCTTGTTTGCTTTCCAATATCATAAAAAAAAATCATCATGAGAAGTCATTTTAGGGCCTTCGGTTAAGCGATCCCTACTTAAGTTCATTTAGTGAGATTTGACGGCAACGAGGAAATGCACGATTTTCTTTACCGATACTTCACAAAGGTGTACTTTAACTAAACAACCAAAATTGATCAATTTTACTCAAAATACAAAAAAATATAAATTTAAGAAAAAACTGCAGCCATTTTTTATTTCAGTATTTATTTATTATTTTATCTTGTTTTTAGGTATAGAATAAAAAAATGAAATAGTCAGCAAAAACATTTAGCAGTCAGTCTTTTAAAGAGTCATATACATAAAAAAACCCACCCACGACGCACTTCCTCCGCATATTTTTAACATTTTTATCTCTAAAACTTGAACAGTCCGTTATTATCATCAGTCATTTGTTTAAATATAACAAGCTATTGTTACATCTCATGACAGCAAGAGGCTATAACCATTCTTTTCGTATTTTTATTTGAGTATGTTCATTTCGCACATCTTATTAAATATACTCATCTATTATCTGTTTTATCTAGTCAATTTAAATTCATCCGGACAATAACTTACATGAATAGCATGATTTTGAACAGTCAATTTTAGACTTTGCATCTTAATCACTACATTATTAGTATTCTACGATATTCGAATTGAAATATCATTGGATTATTGCGAACGCAACAGGATTTTATATTGTTTACACTTTTTATAGAGCTAGAACTAGCCATTAGGTTAGAACAAAAACCATTAGGAGGAGGAGGAAGATTAGCCGTTTTGAATTTAAAGTTTGGGCGTGATGTGTGGTCCCAATTCCGTTTTTGTGGAAGAGTTTTGAATGTAAAACAAAAAAGAAATGGGCTAGATTTTTAAGCATTAAAAAGACACTTTCCACTCACTTGACTGAATTTGGTAGGGTAAAGATATTGATAGCGATTCTAATGGCGCGAACTAAAAACAAATTTAAGTGTTTATGTTTGCATATACATGAAAATTCTTATTTTGTACCTAACCCTACAACTTAGATTCTGCATTTCGAGTAATTTGCATAGCAACGAATGTAATTTATAGGCTCAAGATTTTTTTAATGCATTTTATATGAATTATTCGCCTCTGTGGTCCAGCGGTTCAGGTGTTGGACTTGACTGCGTGAGGTCCCGGGTTCAAATCCCGGGTCGGGCCACAAAAAGAAAATTTTCTAATTAAAAAAAGTTGCTAGTGTTTGGATGTGTGCCCGGTTAGCGATAGGCTTGCCACCTATCACATTATGGGACTTAGTGTCTTTGGCTAGTCGTGGGTGCCCTGATTGTGCCTCTGCTTACCTCTTCGGGGGTATGGGCGTGAAGATACTACCTTTTTTCTTATTAAGAAGCATCGAGAATTTGTTTATTTGCAAAAAAGTGTTACAATATAATATTGTTAGTACTTAATTAAAAAACACCAATGACCAATTAGGTATTATTGCTCATTGGGGTGTGCAAATATTATTGCTTAAAACTAGAATTAATGTTTTAAATATTAAATTAAACATTCTAGAATAATGAAAAACACACTAACATTATAAATATGGACCAGGACGATTTGCCATAAATACTTTACTTCCACAATGTAATAAATGGCTAAAGAATCGCCAACGAGGTACGTAACCAATCCCGAGCTATGTTGAAAAAATGAGAAAAAAACACATTTTTGTGTTTTTCAGGGATCGAATACAAGACACATGTAGTCAATACTAGCGATCACTAGACCAGGCGACAATTTATTATATTTTATTCATTTATATCTCAAGCGTTGTATATTCAACAACTTAAACAGCGGGCTATTCCTTTATTAACATTATTAAGAATTAAGATGTGTGACATGACATAAACTAAACGGAATACTAAACATAAAAGAATTAACAACAGGCGCTAACGTAAAATAACTCCTACATACGGAACAGAATTTTTATTACAAAGGCACACCTTCAAGATATAAACGCGACAGATTTATTTTTGCTATAGTTTATTTGATTGAGCGCGAATTTGAATATTTAAATTTGGAAATTGACAAAAGAGTTTGTCGTGAACTTTGTCCTAGTTATCAAGACAGCATGGTGCACATTTAAATTGTAAATAATAGTAATAATAGATAAAGAGTTGATTTATGCCATTAGACTGTTAAAAAGAATTTATTAGTGCAGATGACGTGGCTGCATGGCCTAAAGGTCTTAGCCGGCCACCAAAAATGATAAACTAACTAGAAAAAATAGAAAAATGTATTATAGATAGCCTAAGATCATGATCATTAAGCACCAGTAACATCTATGATATCGACATGCCATGGTTGTCTTTCACTATCAAAAGAGCCGCTTGCTTCTTCTCTATTCCATAAACCGACTCTATAAAGGAAGTAGAATAGAAAATAGAATAGAATAACTCTTTATTGTGCAACAAAATGCACTTAAAGAAACATAAAAAAACTAAGTGACACACAAAGGCGGCCTTATCGCCAAAGCAGCAATCTCTTCTAGGCAACCTTATGTTAAGGAGATATAATCAAAGAAATTTTGCACAGTGGTGTTCTTAATAACGAAACAGAAGTATAATGCATAAAATATCAATTGGAATATAATTATCGATGACCGAGTCAGATTGGAAGTAGAAAGTGACGTTTAACCATATTAATTTTAAACAATTAGATATTAGGGGCTGACTTCTACGGGGAGCAAGTTCCAAAGATTTACTGATAGCTGGGTAAAAGATCGTCTAGAATAGTTAGTGTTACGAGAGGGTACTTGAAGAGAAAGTTTGTAACTAAATCTAAGAAATTTCACTCACTATTGCAAAATTTAAATTAAAGAAAACGGTATAGCAATGAGAGAATATGACAATTCCGACAAAGATGGATAGGTAACCACTTGAGTTTAGTGTGAAATCCAGAAACGTAATCATATTTGCTTATTGAAAATATGAACATAATATAGAGATTTTGAAGACGCTAAAGTTTATTCGCTTCGTCAAAAGGAGTAAGTTAGGTTATCACTCCGACTCTGCTTTTTTGTATGTTTGTAGCTCGATTACTCAACCAATAACAAAAAGATATTAATCGTTTTTTTAAAGATAAGGTAAGGCAAAGTTTTAGGCTGTTCAGGAAAGTACACCGGCTACCCATCTCTCTGGAACGAAACATGACAGAGCCATCATAGCGACAGAAACAGGTAAGGCGGTTGATCTATAACCGGGCAAGTTGCTGCACAACTTTCTACAATCTTCTTCGAATCTTGTTGGTATTGGTACTTACATTTTAACCGGTGCTCACCTCTTACGAGCTGCTTGGAAGAGAGGCAGACAGTCTATAATACTCTGCAAACAGGAAACAATACGTACACAGCGGGAGATACGGGATCTCGGCAAATCGGGTCGCTTTTAAAGTGTTAAAAACCAAGCTTGAATTGTAAGTGTATTGTAGTAATATATGAATTCGACCGCCTCGTTGGTCGAGTGGCTAGCGTACACGCCTAACTACGCCGACCAACCGCGAGGCTCGGGTTCGATTCCCGACAGGGGCAGGCACTTATGTGATGAACATTTAGATGTTTGCATTTCCGGGTCTGGGCGTTTATTAAATATATTCTGGTATCTATTTAAGTATTTCTATGTATTAGAATCGTTGACTAACACCCATAACACAAGCATATAATTTGCTTACTTTGGGGATAGATTCAATTCGTGTGATTTGTCCAGGGATATTTATTTATTATATGAAGCAAGTCCTAACATTATGAAGTCTTTGAATGTGTCAGTTTAGTCTTCAATACTTGTTCTTAACAGGCTTCAAATACTTATCAAACTCTTTTCTCAATGATAAATAAGCTACGTTCAAGATTTACCAGGTCAATGAATTTATATAAAAATTGAGTCCAACATTTTTTAATGATTTTTATCGTGTTCATCTCATAAATAATCTATCCATATTAAGCTTCAGATTATGGAGAAATTTAGTTACTTCTATTTTTGAAATATACAGTTATATATTGTCAGCGTAATTACCTTTAGATGGTAATTCGGAATTGGAATCATGAGTCTTAATTTTTTTTATATTTTCCTAGAAAGTATTAATGTGTCACAAGTGTCACGCTAGCGTAACACTATGTTAAGTCTAAAGTGTCAACATTAGAAAAATTAAGCAGGGAGTGCCGGCAGAAGTGAAAACTTGAATATTAACGTTGCGTATTTTTGAATATTTTAGAATGGTTAAAGAATAATTTTGCACGAATTACTTTAATTATCAATATGAAAGTACTATCATTTATGTGGTAGAATATGATATTCATTTATTGCGCTATCGTACTGTAATATCCTAGGATAGTAATGTATAATGCTGATGGCCAGACTGCCTCATCAGCAGCCTGACCATACAATAACCATCCTATCCCGAGTTCCCGACAGTCACGCTCCAATCTCCGAAGAGACCACTAGTCTCTCATTCTATATCGGTTATATACTATTTCTACTATTTCTTTATAATTCTATATCTGTATTAATTCTATTCCTATTGTGTTAAATAAAGTGTTGTTAAATAAAATCTTTTTGGCAGCGGCAAGGGATCTTTAAAATTAGGTCCCCGGAACAGCTTCCGAATATAAGAACTAAAAGAAACATTAAAAAATGCCAGTGAATAAGTGTACCAATATTTCTTCGAAAAACTTTATACTATATGAAGCCACTCGCAATACTATCATCGTTGTAATATCTTACAAATTTCGAACATTTTGAAAAGTGAACATACCAAACTTATAAATATTGAACTACCAGTGTATGAGCGAAATATATTCTACAATATACATCAAAATCGACGCACAGCTTCACATCGGAATGCAGCTTATCGCCCGGATGCAGCTATCGGCCCAGACGCAGTGTCAGCTAATTCTGTGAGTCTTGGTTTTATCCTGATTTCGCGTTGCAATCTATGTTTCTATTTCTGTTTTAGACTAAAATTTTTGTACTATTTTTAAAAATAATAATATTAAGTTAGCATTTATCAACTATCTAATAATAATTCTGTATTGTAAACAATATGTCGGAGACAAAAACTGAAATTGTTACGGAAACCCTTCAGGTACCGCAACATACCTCACTACCGTCAGAATCCGAAGATGATAGGCCCTTGGAGAACCAGAGATCTACGAGATCAAAACGTACTAATGCCACAACCGCGCAGAGCAACGAGCTAGATTTAAATATATTATTAAAATTTATTAAATCATTTGATGGGAAAAGGGAAATCCTAAATTCTTTTATCACAAACTGTAATAACGCATACGACTTAGCGTCCCCAACACAAAGGCCAATTGTTTTTCAATACATCCTGTGTCAACTTAGTGGTAAAGCAGAGACTGCTTGCTCAGTCAAAGAATTTCAAAACTGGGACCAGTTAAAAGACTTCCTAAAAGCAAAGTTCAGTGAACGAAAACATTTTTCACGCCTATTAATGAAACTCCAGGAGACTAAACAGCTCCCTGGCGAAAATGTTAGTTCTTTTTCTTTAAAATAGAAAAAATATTGTCACAACTACTCACAGAAATAACATTAAATAATACTAAAGCGAAAGAGTTACCAGGTAGAATAGCGGCCATGGAGGAATTAGCCCTCCACCATTTTGCTATTGGCTTGCATCCACGAATCTCAAATATAATCAGATGCAAATCACCAAAATCATTATACGAGGCGATCAACTTTGCAACATCCGAAGAGCGTATTCAGGAAACACTGTATCGTAGTAGTAGTCGCCCTACTAAAATTCAAAAACCTCATAACTCTAATTTTCAAAATCAAACTCTCTTCAGGAAGATCGAACCTGCTGTAAGACCATTTATGCAAAAATCATTATCACCATCTCAGCCTATAACTTGCAACTATTGCAAAAACCCAGGGCACTCAATCGAAAATTGTATTAAGCGACAATACAATAAACAACGTTTTAACGCAACAAACGCCGAAAGCAGACGCCCTCATAGAAATACTTTTACTAATCCACTTCCAGGTCCATCCCGCAGAATTTTTATTGTTCATGATGAAGGTGTTGACGAAGTTGATGAAATGAGTAAGATTTCCCGACTGGTATCTCCGGAGAAATCCGCCCGTTCGAGAAGTCGATACCAATTACAATATAAATACTATTTCTAATTTTAAATTACATACTAAGTATAATCCTAAATTAAATTCTATATCGAATCCTAAATCCGATTTCAAATCGAAACCTAATACTAAATCTAATTCTAAATCGTACATTGTACAAAATCCTAAATCTAATTCTAAATCCTACATTGTACCAAATACTATGTCTAATTCTAAATCGTACATTGTACCTAATACTAAATCTAATTCTAAATCGTACATTGTACCAAATACTAAATCTTATTCTAAATCGTACATTGTACAAAATACTAAATCTAATTCCAAATACTACATTATACCAAATATTATGTCTAATTCTAAATCGTACATTGTACCCAATACTAAATCTAATTCTAAATCGTACATTGTACAAAATACTAAATCTAATTATAATTCGTACATTGTACCAAATACTAAATCTAATTCTAAATCTTACATTGTACCGAATACTAAATCTAATTCTAAATTATATATTGTACAAAATCCTAAATCTAATTCTAATTTGTACATCGTACCAAACACTGAATCTAATTCTAATTCGCACACTGTACAAAATACTAATTCTAATCCTAAATCGTACACTGTACAAAACACTAATTCTAAATCATACACAGTACCAAATACAAAGTCAATTTTGAAAACTAATGCTACTTCATATAATACTAGTTTCAATTCTAAGTCTAACACTAAATTAAGTGCTAGATCAAATTCAAATTCTAAATCCAGTACTTCATCACTTATAAACTCATATTCTAAATCAAACACTCCTAATTCTGTTTCTAAATCAAATCCAATACCATATACTAATTCTAAATCAAAATTAAATACTATGTCTTGTTCTAACTCTAATTCATATCATAACTCTTATTCTAAAACAGATGATTTATTAGATGCTATACCTGATTCTAATTCTGATTCAAGTGCTAATTCTACTGCTCAGCTAATCACTCATTCTAATTCAAATTTAAATTCCAATATCGACAATAAACCGGTTACTAATTCATGTTCAAACTCAAAATGAAATCGCTCTGTTTCCATTGTCGATGATAAGCCTCCACATCCAGAATCTGAAACACAAAAACAAAATTTTAAAACATATAATATAAAAACAAATCCTTCTAAAAATTATTTACCTTATGTTGAAATACAGACGTCACTCGCTTCTAAACCTATACGGCTGCTTGTCGACAGTGGTACATCAATAAGTCTGTTAAAGAAAAGTTCAATTGAAAATATGCCTGAAATAACAAAAAATATTATTATGTTTAGTGGCCTAGGAAATGTAAGTAACCCAATGCACTCACTGGGACAAATATGTGTCAATATTGATTCTCTTAAAATGAATTTTCAATTTATGCCAGATCTTAATTTTCCATATGATGGGATAATAGGAAACGACATCCTATCCGCCTGCAACAGCAGAATAGATTACACTCTGAATCGACTTACTATCGCCAATCTAGATTTAAAATTAAAGTTCAATGAACCAATTTATACTATAGCTCCTAGAACTAAAACAATCATTGAATGTTCTGTAGGAAACCCAGAATTAAAAGAAGGGCTAATACTAGATCAACATCCTATTGATTCCCATCTAATAGCTAATTGCATCGTTAAGGTCAAGCCAAATAAAAGTATCAATATATCTGTCATAAATACCTCTGAGTCTCCTCTAGAAATAAACTCTGATTTAAAACTAAAAATTATACCACTAGAAATGAATAACGATTCAAACTCAACCTTCTATACATCTACTAACGATTTTAATGATACTTCTTCTAGAACCAATGAAGTTTTAAATCTTTTACGAGTTTCACATTTAAACGAAGAAGAAACAGATGCTCTTTTTGAAATATGTGCATCTTTCTCCGACATCTTCTATTTACCCAATGACAAACTGACTTTTACGGATCACATGCAACATGAAATTAATACTTCGTCCTCTATTCCTATCCATACTAAATCTTACCGATTTCCCGAAATACATAAAAACGAAGTCCAAACACAAATTACTAAAATGCTAGATGATGGCATCATAAAACCATCTACTTCTCCTTGGTCGTCTCCGATATGGGTCGTCCCCAAAAAGGTAGATGCTTCCGGTAAAAGAAAATGGAGAGTTGTAATAGATTACCGTAAACTCAATGACATAACGATAGGAGACTCATATCCAATTCCAAATATTTCCGATATTCTCTACCAATTAGGTAAATGTAAATACTTTAGTACTCTTGACCTTGCTTCTGGGTTCCACCAGATCAGAATGTTGCCAGACGACGCGCCCAAAACTGCTTTTTCTGTTTCACAAGGACACTTTGAATTTACCCGTATGCCTTTTGGCCTTAAAAATGCACCGACTACCTTTCAGAGGCTGATGAACTCTGCTCTCTCAGGCCTACAAAGTATCCAGTGCTTCGTACATCTCGATGATATAGTGATATACTCGTTTGATCTCGCGCAGCACATCAAAAACCTTTCCAATATATTCCATAGACTTCGTATGTTTAATCTTAAACTCCAACCGGACAAATGTGAGTTTCTCCGGAAGGAAGTTTCATATTTGGGTCATATAATTACTGATAAAGGTGTTAAGCCTAACCCAGAGAAAATTCGTGCTGTGCAATAATACCCTCTTCCAAAATGTCCCAAAGACATTAAATCTTTCTTAGGTTTGGTTTCATATTACCGACGTTTTATACCGGATATGTCAAATACCGCCAAGCCTCTAACTAACCTTTTGAAAAAGGATATTCCATTCCTATGGCAAAACGAGCAACAACTCGCATTCGAAAAACTTAAGAACATCCTCGTCTCTACTCCCATGCTAGCTTACTCAGATTTTACAAAACCATTCATACTCACTTGTGACGCTTCGAATCATGCTATATCCGTCGTACTATCTCAGGGTCCGATTGGAAAGGATCGCCCTATTGCCTACGCGTCAAGAACTTTAAATAAGGCAGAGTCCAATTATAGCGTAACAGAAAAAGATTGTCTTGCTATAATCTACAGGACAAAAGTTTTCCGACCTTACCTGTATGGAAGACGATTCAAGATCGTAACAGATCATCGCCCACTTAAATGGCTATTCAATTGCAAAGACCCAGGTTCTAAATTAATAAGATGGCGCCTTAAATTTGAGGAATTCGAGTATGAAATCGAATACCGAAAAGAAAAACTAAATCCAATCAATCCCTGTCAATCCAATTCTACGTCAACTAACTAATGATAATACCAACGACAATGAAATCTTGGAGGATATTGGGCCTGTTGATCTCAGCCCAAGAGGTGTTGATTTAGACCTCATAACTCCTGCCGACCTTGGCGTCCACTCGCCAGATCCATTGTTTCCCCAATTAGACTCTTTATCAAATCCAACTCCTGGGGATATCACTGCAACTCCTCAAACTCAGACTCCTTACACATCACAACATGGTGTTTCTCTAGATTCTAATCCTGAAGTGCCCAAGAACACAACGCCTATCTCTGATTCTGAAATACTAATTCCTGCTAGTTCTATCACTGAATCCTTAATACCAAATCCTGCTACTACAATGATGAAATTCAAAATCCGTTAAGCCCCTCCGAATTTTTACCTTCGTCTTCAAGACCCAACGAAGACTACTCCCATTTCCTTAAAGACTTCGCAAAAAGGGATACTATTTATGATACCAATATTGTTGAACATAATCAATCTCTAATGAAAACTGAATGTAGTATTATCCTTGTACCAACATCTATAGATTTAGATGAATCTAATACTTACATCCAGGAAATCCTAGGTAACTCTGTTGATTCTACTGATATACTAAATTCAGAGAAGGAACTCTATTCTTTCGAAAAAGTCAAAGTGAAAGATAAAGAGATTTACCTTCTGTATACCAAAGTTCATCATTTTGACCAGTCCACATATCCAGAAATCTTCAAAACCCTGAAAACAGTCAAAGACAAATTAGTAATAGATACATTTGCTACCAGTATTGCAATATCTGATTTTAAAAATCCCTTCGAAAGATTATCATTTATCAAAATATACAATATGCTTACATTTCTATTTCATAACACAAACATAGTAGTCAACATATATCATAATAATATTATTTACCCGACTCAATCTGAAATAAAAAAGATCCTCTATGATAACCATGATATACCTGCTGCTGGTCACCCTGGTTCTTCTAGAATGTATTCCAAAATTAGGGAACAATTTTACTGGAAAAACATGCGAAGTGATATTGAAGCCTATATAAAAAGGTGCCCCTTTTGCCAAACAAACAAAGCATTGTGTCAGATAAATAAAGCACCAATGCAAATAACCAGCACTGCTACTGCAACCTTTGAACGACTCTCATTAGATATTGTGGGCCCACTCCCTGAATCTGGCACCGCTAAGACAAATTACATACTTACATTACAAGACGACTTAACTAAATATTCTACAGCATACCCTATTCGAAGTACCACAGCCGTAGAAACCGCAGACTGTCTTCTACATTTTATATCACTTTTCGGAATACTAAAAACAATACTCACTGACCAAGGTACAAATTTCACCGCAGAAATGTTCAAAGAAACCTGCACTTTCCTTAAGATTAAACAACTCAGGTCCTCTCCGCACCATCCTCAAACTCAGGGTGCGCTCGAGCGTTCTCATTCTACTCTGAAGGAGTATTTAAAGTCCTACGTGAATGAAAATCAGGACAACTGGCCTCGGTATGTTTACACGGCTATGTTAGCCTATAATACCATAATTCATTCCACTACTAATTTCACTCCTCACGAACTCGTCTTTGGACACAAACCATTAATTCCCAACTCCGTATACAACTCACCTAATACTACTTACTCTGATTATATCAAAATGCTACAACATCGATTACGATACTCTCGCGACAAGGCCCTACAATATATTACTAGATCCAAGGAGATTTCCAAGACCTACTATGATTCTCATACAAGATCCGTTATTTACAAAGTTGGTGATCTTGTCTACCTCAAAAATCACTTACGACTTCGAAAAGCTCTTTCCCCAATTTGGAAGGGCCCATATAAGGTAGTAAAGATAAACGGAAGAAACTCACTTACCTTACTATTTAACCGACGTCATGTAATTCACCATTATGATGAGGTAAAACTCGCTAGAAGAGGCGAAGCTTAAATTTAGAAAAATTCTATTTTACTATTTTTATACAACAATTACCGTGTCTTATATTCCTTTATACTATTTCAACTTTACTATGTTATACTATAATTATACAATTTTATACAATTTCATAGATAGTAATAAGATAGGTTAGTTATACATTTTTCTACAAATACAACATTTGTATTCTTTTAATTTCTTTTAAACCATTTCCATTTGCGTGCCTACTATGGCTGCCTCGAATCTTATTCAACCTATATCTTCACGTTCCGGCATCTATTTCGACTATTTAGGAAAATTAAGAATAATTAATGGACACCTAAATGTGTTAATGCCAATCGATATTTCACATTTTCAACCCCACATAGAAAACATTAATGCTGTACTAAACACTGTAAAACTTTTATGTCTACAAAAGTATAACTCAGAATGTCAAGATCTGCTTGAACCTTTAACTGTACGAAACAAAGATATCGAAAAAAAATTTGATTCTATATCTCATTTATTAGATAACAAAATTAAACGTGGAGCATGGTTTGGTGGTGTTGGAACTGTGTTCAAACATGTCTTTGGTACCTTATATGAAACTGATGCATTAAGATATGATGATGCTATTAACTCTGTCCAAAGCGATACTAGGAAGCTAGCTTCATTAATAAAAGAAAATATTTTAGTTACTACATCTACAATCAATGCTTACAATAATTCTATTCATAAACTTAAAATTAATGAAGATAGTTTACATAAAGCTATTGACAATCTCTCTGCTACAGTAAATAATTTAACTACTGTTTCAAATGATCTTTTAGCTTCTATACATTTTATTTCAATATTTAATAATCTAGAAACATCATTACTTACCTTATCATTCCAACTAGAAGATATTACTAATGCTGTTTTATGAAGCAATGTAAATATTATACACCCTGCAATTATAACTCCACGTCAGTTATACAGAGAGCTTCAATACAACTATCACTAAGTCTAGAAATAAATACTATTCATACTATTTTAAATATGTCTACTACTGCTTGTTATTATTTGAACCGTAAGATTGTATTCGTTTTACAAATACCACTTGTTAAAAACCAGACTCGTTCAGTCTAATTGTCCCTTCGTCGAGATATATTGCAATTACTAAGGATAAAGCACACTACAGCAGCATCGGTTCTTTGGATACATGTAAGAAGATCAAATTCGGAAACTATATATGCAAAATTATGAACGTGTTCTCATCAAGTGTAAACCCATCTTGCGAAAGTGAGATAATCTCGAAAGTATTAAGTGTTTTACCAGTGCAGTGTAAAACAAGATTCATTCACGGTAATCTCGACCTATGGAAACCACTAACAATTAATCGATGGATTTTTGTACAAACATCTTCTACTAAGTTATCTCTCGATTGTGTTAACTCCGAACTATTAGAAGAAATTGTAATTGCTACTGGGATATTAAATGTTCCTAAACATTGCTCAGTATATTGTAAAAGTACTCAACTCTTCTCCCAGGACAACTCACACAAATTGAATCTGACCCCAAAGTAAGCAAATTATATTATGCTTGTGTTATGGGTGTCAGTCAACGATACTAATACATAGAAATACTTAAATAGATACCAGAATAAATTTAATAAACACCCAGACCCGGAAATGCAGACATCTAAATGTTCATCACACAAATGCCTGCCCCCGTCGGGAATCGAACCCGAGCCTCGCGGTTGTTCGATGTAGTTAGGCGAGTACGCTAGCCACTCGACCAACGAGGCGGTCAAACGATAACGTGTATAATATAAGTTCACCTATATTTAGTTTTTCCAATTTTAACCTAATTAATGATACTTGTTGTTACTTAAATAAATTCATTGCAAATATCAATGATTTGCCCTCCATCAAACTAGAAAACATTGACTTAGAAAATCTAAAATATAATTATGACACTGTTGCCAAATCTTTAATCAAAGATCTAAATAAGGTGATCGACGAACCACACATTATAAAGTATGGGGCTCATTATTCAGTACTAACTATTTTTGTAATTCTAATTATAATTAGTATAGTAACATATAAATTCTATATACGATTGTATAAGAACAAACCTAATTCCATTCCAATTCCTACAACTTCTTTTACCAACGAACCTATAGTAGAATTCCGAACAAACAAACAAACAGACGAGCAACTAGAAATCCATAATGCTATTTCAGAGGATACGCCTCAAACAAACCCCGCACCTAAATTAAGAATTAATATTTAAATGTCCAGAAACTTCGATTTAATCTTATGTCCTCGAAGTTCCTTCTTAAGGGGGAGGTGTTATATCCTAGGATAGTAATGTATAATGCTGATGGCCAGACTGCTTCATCAGCAACCTGACCATACAATAACCATCCTATCCCGAGTTCCCGACAGTCACGAATCTCCGAAGAGACCACTAGTCTCTCATTCTATATCGGTTATATACTATTTCTACTATTTATTTATAATTCTATATCTGTATTAATTCTATTTCTATTGTGTTAAATAAAGTGTTGTTAAATAAAATATTTTTTAAAACAACAACCACCGAGTCCTGCCTAACAGTACACAACATGACAAAACGAATATTCGCGCAAGCGCCCTGCGCCGTCTTACGAATTTTCGATCACGTCAAGTGTCTTGATGGGAGTTTAGAAGTTTTTATCCATTCTAAAAGTGTACAAAAAAGTGCACAACGCCGCTGAAGAAATTTTCACTTCAAAAACCTAACACATTTTAACTAACTATTAAACTAAATTTTAAATAGGCAAATAAAATAAAGTGAAGGCAAAGGCGATAAAATATCAAATGATTAATACTAGATTTAGCGTAAATATAACTAAAGCTAAAAAAGATTTAAGATAAACTTATGTCAACAGAAGATCAAAAGAAACTACAAAAACTAATAGTAATAACTTAGTTAGGATTTGAAGCAGTTAAATATAAAAAATTGACACAGCAAAAGGTATAAAGATTATGTAGTTATCCGCTGCAAAATATATTAGTTTCAAAGTGTAAAAAATACACAACGAACCTGATGAAAATTAATTGTAAACTTAAACAAACATTACATTCGCCTAAAATTTACATAAGATCGTAAAAGATTTTAATTGTAGCACTTGCTTGGGATAAATTTATACAAATTTTAAGAAAAAAATAATAAGCTGAGGATTTGAAACTACCTCCTTTAATCTCAAATCGACGAATGCTCGACCCATCTGAGCCCCCAATCAAATAAGTAATATAGAAGAACATAATATTAAAAATAAATAACATAAATACTTAAGAAATATTAGAGGACGAGAAGCGTAAAGTGCCATTTTAACGACGACTAGTTGTCAGGGCCGATAGCCTGATGCCTTGGTCTGCCTAGATAAAACATAATATTAGATCTAGGACTGTTTAATGCTCTGAAAGGAAATCGAAAAATTCAATCAGAAGAATTTTATCTTGGGGATCACGATCCTAAGAAATGAGGAGACGACTGAAGAGTAACAAAATATAAGGACAAAGAAGCAGACTAATTTAAGTCCACACCCTAATAAAAAAAAAGGTTTAATAACAAGATGTAATAATTGACTTTGTAAACATTGAATGAAATTTTCCCGGAGACAATTACGCAATTGTTAAAGTGTTAATTGACATTGACATTGAATTTATAGCCATGAACGCTTGGGAGCATGTAGTTATATTTTTACTGGAGGTTACACTCTTAACAACGACTTTCCAAATATGTACTTCTGACTCTCTCTAATGTACTGGCATCCCTTTCATTTTCACTTTGTTATTTGACATCACTAGACTCTCAGAAGAGTTTTGGCGCCATCGAAAGAAAATATGGTTGTTGTTTTATATTGTATTTATTGACTTTTGTGTCTATATCGAGTGAAATTATTCAATTATGGTGGCATTTTGTACAATTTTGTTCAATCAAAGTGCGCAAATGAAATAACCATGAAGAAATTAGTGTATCCTGTATTTCCTCATTCCTGTCAAATCTCATTAAATGAGCTTGTGTAACGAGGCCACCGCTTTACTCAGGACCCTGACGTGTTTTTATTTAACGAGTTATAGGTAACTTTGAGTAATGTAAACCCTTTTACAAAGTCGGGTAACTTGATGAAAATTTCAACTTCATTAATGGTAAATGCTAATTCTAGTGCCAAAAATTAAAAAAGTGAACTCTTAGGAAGAGAGCTGATTACATATGATTAAGTTAGCAATATTTGTAAATGATACCAGGGAAATGATTCAGTATCTTCTAAGTAATGATCACTGGGTAAAGTATACATCAAATAGCTGTCAAATGACGTGTTTTATATCTGTTTTCTCCTGTGACCAACAGAAATATAATGGAGGTAGAAAATACGAAACACGTCATTTGTCAGCTATTTGATGTAGGTACAGTTTACCCAGTGATCATCACTAAGAAGATACGAAATAGCCCTCCAGGTCTTTGTTCGGAGTATAATATTTAATGTAATCTCACGCTTGGCGGCATTGAATCACGTAATGCCTCTGACTAAAGCTTTGAAATAAGGTAATGTAGGCTACATTATGTAGCCATTTAAAAGTTATTAAGTTTTATTAAATGGTAGGGTTTCTTAATTTTTTAATTTCAGTGGCGGTATAACCAATGAAATTAACGTAACAAATTTAAAAAACAAACAGAAGTAGTGTCATTTTTATGCACCTATGTGTCAAAACATATAGACATTTAAATATACTAGTGGTCGCCCGTTGATCGAAATCCGACCATAATAAATTTTAATATCTTGTTGATAAGAACGCCCTCTATGTTTCTCAAGACTAACTACTATGTTTCAAAACTGTATGGTGCGCCATCTGTAATCCTTTATCGTTATGATCAAAATATTTGTTTGTGTGTGTCAAATGCATGGTAGTGTGGGTAATGTTTTATTTTTTGATTTAATGTACTTTATAAGCATTATTATTGAAAAATGTTAGCGTTCTGCACTTCTCCTACACATAAAGTATAGGTGTGCCAAATTTTATGCTCCTGCGTTCCCGCAATTTTCGTAAAAAGGAGTCCAAAGTTTTTGCTTTACGTATTATTATGTATAAACTTAATATTTTCTTAGATGTTGCTATCAGTAATTGGGTAAAGTAAATTCTGGAATTAAAATATTCTTACTTTTGCATGTTTTAACAACGCATCGTCACAGTTACAAGGTAATCAAATGAATATAAGGCAAAAATATTTTATAAAAACCATCGATAAAAACCGTTTGATTATTTGTAATATTTCAACTAATTTTTAAAAGGAGTTCTCACGCAACAGTGAATTAATATCTATATTTTACTACTAAAATTTATCCAATTCAACTAATTTAAACTATTTATTTGTTATATGAATAAAGCAGACGCTGGTACGTCGTACGTGCAAAAAACAATTGGCTGGTTTTATTGTCATGATCTTTTTTACCTATTAATAAATAAAGACTAAAGATTAATAAAGCAAGTCAACATTACAGTTTTTATGCTGTGTAATACGGACAGCAGACTTTATATTATATACCTTGGAGTAATTTAGATAGTAAAATATAGCATTTGTTTGGAAGCACAATAATTAAAGCGCAATAAAACTACAATAACCGACTTCGTTTTCAATAAATATGTAATCTAGACCTAGATACACAAAAATTAAGTATTTTTCACGATTTCCCTGGGTTTCCACCATCAGATCCAGACTTGGTGGCAAAGATGCCACCTGGAAAGAAAAGACCTACATAAACAGTACAAAAGGTAAACATATATAAGCTTCACATTTTTTTACAGTCGGTTAAAACAGCTATAACGGTTTTTCAAATAAAAATATCAATAATTTTATCGGAATGACTCATAAACATCTCTTTGATGTATAAAGCGCGTGTTGCCATCTGGCTAATTTTTTGTCATATCAAAACAAATGATTTAGCATAATGTAAGATGAAGTATTTGACAATAACTTTGAAGAACAGTTTTAATTTAGCGGAATTTTTGATTTAAACTTTAAATCAGTCATATAAATTTTATCAATGATTTACTACTAATTACTCTTTGCGTCTTATTAATAAACACGGAGTAAAGTACTCCAATGTTTAACCTGATATAATATAATTTGATACAGACTTTATTATAATTTGAGTCACCTCTGTGGTCTAGCAGTTCAGTTGTTGGACTTGACTACATGAGGTCCCGGGTTCGAATCCCGGGTCGGGCAACAAAAGGAAAATTGGGTTTTTTCCAATTTCCTAGTTAAAAAAAAATGTTGCTCGGGATTGGAAATGTGTCCGGTTGGCGATAGGCTAGCCACCAATCACATTGTGGGACTTAGTATCTTCGGCTAGTCGAGGGTGCCCTGGTTGTGCCTCTGCCTACCCTTTTGATACATATACTTTACTTTAATTGATTTGATACTTTACTTTTGATACAGACTATAATATCAACTTATTAATAAACATGGATTAACTCGGGAGTAAAATTAAGTTGATATTATAAAAAAAAAGTTTTATATAATATCAACTTTGTTTTACTCCCGAGTTAGTCTATGTTTATTTAAAGACTAAAACTTTTTTTATAATATCAACTTAATTTTACTCCCGATTTAGTCAATGTTTATTGATAAATCTAAAACTTTTTTTTTATAATATCAACTTAAATTTACTCCCTAGTTAGTCAATGTTTATTAATAAAACTAAAACTTTTTTTTTATAATATCAACTTAATTTTACTCCCGAGCTAGTTCATGTTTATTAAAAAGACGGTTTGAGTTTAGCAAAAATGTTCGTGTCATTTAAATTAGTTAAATTCATAGTATTTTCTCTCCGTGTTGGTCCGGGTTCCTTTGCAGAATAGACCATCTGCCTTTCTTGCCAGGCAGCTCGCAAAAGGCGAGCATAGGCTTATAATCACTAACACCGTGACATCTGACTAGGTGCTAGAGTTTCGCAGCGACTCGCCCGGATTGGTACCTTACCTATTCCTGCCGCTATAACGTCATGACTTGTTTCAGTTCGGAGGGTAAGGTAGCCGGTAAACTTACTTTTGCTCGAGGCCTAACATCCTGACCTCAGGTTGGCAACGCACCATTACCATCTTTGGTGTCTCTAGCCGGCGTGAATTTCTTACCATCAGGAAATCCGTCTGCTTGTTTGCCTTCCTGTAACATAGAAAAAAAAAAATTAAAATTTGAAAGATTTAATGAAAAAAATTGTACTAAATCAGTAGGACTTCAAGAATGAAGCCGGTTCTCTATAGCTTCTATTTTAAAACAAGCTCCATTTAAAACTGTGGTAATTATTTTTTATAAGAAACTACCAGTGCCCAAGACTTCGTCGGCCTGAATTTAACAAAAAAAATTTAGATAATTTTAGATTTTTCCTTAAATTAAAACAGCCCACGTTAATCCTTATAACATAAGCTACCTATCACTGAAATTCCTGCTAAAAATGGTTTACCTGCTTTAAAGATTAGCTGGAACAGATAAATAAACAAAAATTGGAAAAAATGTAATTTTGGTATTTGTTTACATTGAAAAGCTTCTCGTAAAAAACGGTTAACTTACGAGAACATTGCAAAAAGACACGCCAACTTTATTTACTACTATGTATATGTATACATATACCTAAGTAAATTGATGTCCCGGTTTTTACTTTTTTTTAGTAAAAGATTGAGTATACATATTTTTTGTAGATTCGGTTTCCATACTACGATCTGAAATATACTGTACATCCTGGTACTTCTATCATTAGCCAAAAGCGCGACAAGTTCAACAAGTTGAAAGGTAAAACTAGTATAATATAGAAGCTCTAAAACTAGAGAGATAACAGAAGTTGAACAATACTCCTATGATCAGAATAAACATTCTCAAACTTTCAAGGAAACTAATTTTAAACAAGAAGTAGGTAAACCCACAACCATTTGTAAACAGTTACAAATTTAAGTTCAATTTAGGTGAACATTTTTTTTCTTCAAAATTATTCTAACGTCAAAATGTATTAGAATTTTTAAAATGACAAAAGTAACAACTTTAACAACACACATAACGGCCAATTTCTAAGTGATAACTTAAAAAGCCTATTAATAATGATGATGCCTATAAATAAAAGCAGGTAGGTACCTATTCGAATATTAAACTTACAACGCTAGTAAACAGTACGAGCTGTTTATAGAAACTTTCCTAAGTAGACAATACCATAATTAAGAATACATTACACAGAAAAAGCGGTCCAGTACGACTCGGACTCGCCCATGAAGGGTTCCGTAGGAGCAAGAAAAATAATATAAAAGCTCTTCTTGTTTATGTAGAGGGTTACGATTTAAAAGATTTCATTCAAACTAATTTTCGGTGGAAGTTTACATGACATATTTTTTTTTAGTTTTATCGTTTTCTTATTTTAGAAATATCAAGCGTCTCGCATTTTAGCACTCTAGAAGTGTTTCGCGAAAAGCATTCAGTTTAAAAACCACAACATCATTTTTGAAGACCTATCCATAGATACCCACACTTATAGGTTTGATGAAAAAAAATTTCAATACTACAATATTAATGTCTTTCACGGAATACATGATCTACTTTCCAACTTCAAAAATAGAGTTTTTACATTTTCGGAAATAAGTGAAATAACATACGGACGAACAAACAGATAGACAACATGACGAATTTATAAAGGTTCCATTTTTTGGCCTTTGGCTTCAGAACCCTAAAAAGTAACGGATAAGGCCTTTATAAATCGATGGGAATCAAAATAATCTCTTTTACATAATCCTCAGCAACAGGTATATATGCTGTTAATCTCAAGAGATTCCTCCTAGATATAAAGTTTAACGACTCCATAAATTTTGCCTTAACTATTTAAACTCATGTAAGAACCGTTACTCCGAAACAAAGACTATTGTTATCTACGTTTCTAGATATATAATTAAATCAACTGAGTTTTGAAGATTCCTACTCGCCTTATTTCTTCTCTGAAAAAAATGTAATGAGATAATAATAAGTGTTTTTGTATACGAATGAAATAGCACACGAAATGAATGTAATAAATCATTTTTTGTGTCCTTTCTCAGATATTTTTATTACTGCATAGTTCAATGAACCTCAGTTCAACTGACGAAAAGTTGTAATAGAGTCGAAAATGAAAGACTTA
>NJDD01000156.1:93712-111603 GCA_002245505.1 Calephelis nemesis
TGTATATTTATGTATTAAACTAACACACTGTAAAAGTAATATATGTTATTTGCATTTAAAAAATATTTTTTTTCTTTATTACAATATTTATGGCAAGACTAGGTATATTGCTAATATTTTTACCAATCACTAAATCACGTTTTGATTTATGATCAGCAAAATGAATTCTCAACGTCAGTCACCGTCTAATATACTAGGTTATTTGTCAGTCAATTTAATGACTGTGGTGAAACTGACAGTAAGGCCTGTTGTGTAATGGTCTTCTATAGAGATGACTGATGTTTGCATGAAGTCGATTTAATTATATTTGCTAATAATCATTCAAACATTCATCCGTGGTTAACTAAGCCAGGCTAACAAAGTGACCCTAACAAAAATTTAACTAAGAAAGTTTAAAAAAAAAGTATCTTCACGCCCATATCTCCGAAATATTTTTATTAGTTTAGATAAAGAACAATAAATCAAACGAGCCGCGTCTCGTTAGCTTCGTTTTGCAAAAAATAATTGGTTTTAGTAGTAAAATTTTATTTACTGAAATAGTTTTTTTATGTGTTCTGTTCTAATATGAATAAATATTTGCTTTTAGCAAAAAATAATTTTATGTCTAATTATTATAGAGGATGCTATAAAATTGCCCGTTAAGCTGAAATGGGATTGAATAGGGCCTTAAAGCGAGTTGGTTCGCAGCATTTAAGAACTGTAGTAACGCTGTATATTATACTTCAAAAAAATAAAAACTATTTTCTCTGATATGCAAACCCCATTTCAGTAAAATTAAGGTAAAATGTACTTATATTTTTAGCAAATTTGCGGAACGATAAAAAGTATAAAATTCCTGACTTGACTAAACAACGAATACCTACTTACTTTTTCATAATAAACGTCAGTATCTTCACGTCCATATCCCCGCAGGGGTAGGCAGAAGTATAACCAGCGTGCCATCAAACAACGTGCCAGTTCCATAATAAGATCAGATCATGTTATAATAATTTTGCATTGCCGTCCTATTTACACATACACCTGAAATTTTTAGTTCAATCGGTAACTAAGTACGTCAAATTCAACTTAAAAGGTTCCGGTCGAACAGAAATACAATTATGTTCGTTGTTGTCTCGGTCTCGGTTTCGGTTTTGGTTTGGGCCTAGTCCCGGTTTTGCACCATCCGTGATACTGCAAGACCGGGACAACATTGCTTTCCTTACGGCCAATATTAATAATCAATCCTAATCCAAAACTTGCTGTGCAAGATTGATATTTTGATCCATTTTTATGTTATCGCTTGCCAATAACATATCTGTGGATAGGATAAATATGGCAATTAGGTATAGGACAGGCCGACGGATACGCAGCTATCTAGATTGCTTGAAATCCATCTTTAGAGATACATTATTAACATTGGCTGTTAATCATCTTCGGACGAGATAACAACTTTACATGATTAGAGTTGAACTTCACGCACAGGTAAGTTTGTTTGACTACCTATTACGTGAGTTTCAAGTTAATCAAAAGCAAAAAAAAAAACATGTAAAAAAATTAAGACTATAATTGTAGAACCAAAATACAAATCACTTTTTATTTTTTCTAGTTCATACTGTTTGATGTTAAATATACGAAATAAAGTCGCCTCAGTGGTCTAGCGGTTTAGTTGTCGGACTTGACAGTATGAGGTCCCGGGTTTAGTTCCCGGGTCGGGCAACAAAGAGAAAATTGTGTTTCTCTAATAAAAAAAAAAACATTGCTCGGGATTTGATAAGTGCGCGGTTGGCGATAGGCTTGCCAGCTATCACATAGTGGGACTTAGTGTCTTCGGCTAGTCGTGGGTGCCTTGGTTGTGCCTCTGCCTACGGCTTCGGGGATATGGGCGTGAGGATACTTTTTACTTATGAAATAAAGACATCTTCCAGAAATCTTGTTTTATTTTTCACCTTTTCATTATCAATTATATCATAGTCTAAATTTTATCCTTTTTTAATTAGTGCCATTGTCAAACTTTGGCAATAAAAAGTTGAATTACTAAACAAATATCTCAATTGTGTGAGAAAAATCTCACGAGTTTAGTTTCGAAGTAACAAGCATATTACGAATAAACGAGCAGCTTCTGGCGGATGGACCTACGGAAAATCTTCTACGTTATTATACATACCTACAAAACTTCCCCTTAAATCACTCTTTAAAAAAACCGCACCAAAGTATATAAAGGCAAGGGTCAAAAGCAAGGCAAAGGCAGCATGTAAACCATGTAAAGGCAAAGGAAAGCGACTTTGTTTTATACTCTGTGGTGACATTACAAAAGTAATTGTAATTATTATTAATAAAAACAATGTAATGTAATGTATCTTCACGCCCATATCTCCAATGAGATAGGCAAAGACACAACAAGGGCACTTCCGACTAGCCAAAGACACTAAGTCCCACAGTGTTATAGGTGGCAAGTCCATCGCCAACCGGACACATATCTAATCCTGAGCAACATTTTTTTTAATAGAAAATTGGAAAAAACACCTTTACTTATTGTTTCCCGACCCGGAAATCGAATCCGGGACCTCATGAAGTCGGGAGCAACACCTGGACCGCTAGACCACAGAGACGACAATAACAACAATAATCTAACTAATTATTCGTCACCGCAGTTTAGTTGTATAGTTTCACCGGTTATTATGTCCTGACTACATATTGTTTCGGGATCGAGTTTTTTTTCAATTTTCTAATTAAAAACAACGTTGCCCGGGATGGGATAATTGCTTATCAAAAAGCTCCAACTAATTGGGTTATCTGGTTGGCTCTCTCCTTCCCTTTGCGGGGATACTGGCGTGAATATGATAACTTACTCGCCTATTTCTGTTACCCCGATCTGTGCTGGAGGGTATAAGTGTAGATCCTGGCATTGACGTAGCGACATGCCTCATACATATGGAAAGCCGCCATCTTTTTGTCACCAAAAAAATTCTTCGTAATTCTAGTACATTAATATAGCATCGCAAAAACATGAGATTGAATCTGATTAGTTTTTTAAGATTAAAATCAGTTACATTAAAATCTAAGACATTTTTTCCAGAATTCAGATGAGCATCATAGATTGAATGATAAAAATGGCCATAATAATGTAAAAAACAGTAACGCATTCGTAACAGTGAGATTCGAGAAAGAGTGAGATTGAAAGAAAGTGTTGGTGTTAAAATGCGAAAGGGCATGCATCGCTGGTTCGGTCATGTGGAAAGAATGACAGATGAAAGATTGACAAAACAGATATACAATGCGAATGTGGATGGATGTAGGTACCCGGGGAGACCAAGGCTGATCGATCAGATCAATCGGATATTATCCGAGGGTGGTGTCAAGAGTCTCCGAAACCGGCGTATTTGTGTGAAAATGGTAATGAATGTGAAGGAAGCAAGACAGGTTTGTCAGGATCGTAAGGTCTGGCACTCGATGCTCTCTGCCTACCCCGTAAAGGACTTAGCGTGAAGATATGTATGTATGTATAATGTATGAAATCATAGTTTACTGACCAAACCTACAACAAGTTATACATCGTTCTCAGTTCACACCTTAATTATCCCATAAAGCCATAGAACACTGACAACTTGTTAGTCATAAGTATAATAATGTTCTCCATGTTTCAAGGTTGGTGAGACAACAGCACTTTTTATTGTACTCGTAATAGCAGGATGAGCATTTGTTACATTCGTTGGGTTTTGTGATCTTGCCATCTATTTTTGATTGTGTGTCATCTCCCATTAACTTCTTTGTTTAGGCTTTTTAACCGACTTAAAAAAGAAGTATTATTATACGGGCAACAAAAAGAAAATTGGGTTTTTCCAATTTTCTAATAAAAAAAATGTTGCTCGGGATTGGAAATGTGCCCGGTTGGCGATATGCTAGCCACCTATCACATTGTGGGACTTAGTATCTTCGGCTAATCGTGGGTGCCCTGGATGTGCCTCTGCCTACCCCTTCCGGGATATGGGCGTGAAGATACTTTTACTTTTATAATACCTACATTTATATCCGACTCCTATATTTTTTTAATTATGTTAATTGATTTCTTTGTCATTTGTGAACCGACTTTAAAAATCCTTTTTTAATTGAAAAAATGTACTTAAAAGTCTGAATCCGATGATGGAATCCCAGGGAAATCGAGGATAATATTCAATTTTGTGAACTAGGTCAAAACAATATTAAAATGTAAGTACATTTTTGGCAGTTTTACTACCTTAAAATTATGTGTCTACAATTTAGGTTTATATTGCTTCCTTCGTTCATTTAATCTTTTTTATATAGTGATGAAGTTAAATATTTTTGGTAATCAGTATACTTGGATGGAATGATTCAAATTAAAAGAAATAAGAGAGTCCAAGTTGCAAATTTATTATTAGTTATTTCATTGCAACTGTTGTTACAAATGTTGCTCAAGAGAAGCGCTGGAGTAATCAAAATGTTTAATTTAAATTTTTCCATACAAATGACACGAGTGGAGTGAATCTCGTCAGAACAGCCAATTACTAATATATGGGATCAAATTTCCTAAAACTCTTGCAGTATTATCTATAACAGTTAAGAAAATCTTAGACTAGTTCAGTTTCGCGATTTTGCCATCAATCTTTAATTTCGGTGTCTGGTTTTGTATCCAAGGACTTCTTTGTTGGGTTAATCCTCTTGAGATTCCATTTAGTTCCACGCATTTACCACAGTAAAATTCTTTAAGATTATCTTCTGGCGTTCTTCTATAATTATTCTGAAAATCTGGATGAAATCTTCGATTGAACGAACTAAAACCATTATTTTCTGGATAAGCCCAATTAATATTATTGTAAAAACTTGATGGTTTCCACTGCATTGGACTTAGAGCTAAGTTAGGGTAAATATCTTGATCATCTCTAGAACTTCTAGATATTGGAATGTGGTTTGCAAAAGCAGATGCTTTGCGTGTACTATCGGGTGTTCTTATTTGGGTAGTCTCAACTGATTTGTATGCTTTGACAATTGGAACTTCACTACTGTCTTCATTTCTTGTGTTTTTCTTATTTGCAGAAGCTATTGTACCTGTTAGAGTAAACATGATTGTTTTCAATACAATAAAATATCAATAGTTAATTAAATTTTAAACAACCCTTAATTTAATTTAATTATTTAATTTATTAATTTAAGAACTTTATAAACACACACATACACACACATACGCAACTTTCACGATTGCTTATTAATGTAGACTTCATTTATCCTCTTTGTAACAATTTCTATTTGTTTTCCGAAGGTGGCGTTAATAACTGCGACACTGTCTCTGACTAATGCAGTTATTATCGTTGCAACTTGTTGTAATTGTATAGCTGTTTCAGTTTCAAAATCAATTCTAATTTCAATAGCAATTTCTACAGGGACAATACCTACTAAGTATTTAGAAAGTACTTATATTAGGAATTCTCGCTCCTCAGCAAAATTGTTCATACATTCTTAATTTTTTAACAATTCTTGTTACATGATTGCTCCTAGCTAATTTTTTTTATGATATTGGAAGGCAAAACAAGCAGACGGATTTCCTGATGTTAAGAAATTCACGCCGCCTAGAGACACCAAAGGTGGTAATGGTGCGTTGCCAACCTGAGGCCGGTTTTATTGCTTCCAGTATCGCTAGCAGAGTCGATAGAGATAAAATAGCTTATTCCTTTTTCTGGGGAATATTATTTTGGGTACTCTGGGTAATATATACGAGGTATTATTTTGCTTATGCACAGGTTATCAGCTAGGTACATATATAATCCATTTTATACTTGATCTATCTGCACAGATAGAATAACAGAACATTCATTTTGATTCAGTAGTTTATCTTTGTATGTACACCAAGAAATATTTGGATATAAGAAGCATCCTACAAACTTTTTTACCACAAATATTTTGTTAGAATATTTTTCATTGCTCTTTTAAGATTTTGTTAAACTATTTATATCTAGAAGATATCTTACCATCTGTTATACCTCTGTGATTATTGTTCTTCAATTTTGTTGATACGACAATTGTATGTTTGACTTCAACATCATCGCCGTCTTCGTTGACTGTTGTACTGTTGAGTGAGTCAGTTTCTTCTTCTATGAAATCTGTTTTTGATGTCATACATATGGTTTTTCCAACTAGTGCTGTAAACAGATAAAATGTTGCTTGAACCGTTAAGGCCCCATACTCAGTCAGCCAGAAGAGCCAATCACTGCACTCCCTCGTTCCATGATTACTATGAAATATAGCGCTCTAAAGTAAACGTCTTCAGCGACAAATCACTATTTTTAACACTATAAAAGTAATTTGAAAAAAAGTATAAAAACTGAAACACTTATCTTTTAGGTATAGTACTTATCTATGTTTATGTTAAATCTGGTGTCGATATTTTCAATTTTTCAAACTTCAAACTTCAATTTCAATTGAAGTTGGGTTGACGAAGACAGTTGGGCTTTGCTTTCAAAAAAGGGTTAACTTTTTGATTTTTTTCTATCGAACAAAGTGAATTGAATCGTGTTTTGGAAACACTAGACTTATAAAGCATATTTATGTTAATCTTGTGTATTTTTGTCACCAAGATCCATGATTGCTTTGTATGAAAAAAACATTAAACTGCTGACGTATTTTAGCGTATATGGCCCCTTAATGACGAGAATATTCCATGCATATTGTCTTTCACAGGTCTCAGTTTTTATAGAATATTTTTTTTATGATATTGGTAGACCAACAAGCAGACGGATTACCTGATGTTAAGAAGAATTTCTTAATAAAGCCGCCGTCTAAATACACCAAAAGTGGTAAAGGTGCATTGCCAATCTGAAGCCGGAATATTAGGCCTCGAGTAGAAGTAAGCTTACCGGCTACATTACTCTCCATACCGGAACACGTCATAACGTTATGGCGGCAGGAATAGGTAAGGCGGTGGTACCAATCCGGGCGAGTCGCTGCGAAACTCTACCACCTAGTCAAATGTCACGGTGTTAGTGATGGTAAGCCAATGCTCGCCTTTTACGAGCTGAATAAACCAACTGCCTTCTTGCCAGGTAGTTCGTAAAAGGCGAGCATAGGCTTTCCGTCACTAACACCGTGACATCTGACTAGGTGATAGGGTTGCGTAGCAACTTACACGGATTGGTACCACCACCTACGTATTCCTGTCGCCATAACGACATGACCGGTTCCAGTTTGGAGCGTAAGATAGCCGTTAAACTTACTTTTGCTCGAGGCTTAATATCCCGGCCTCAGGTTGGGAACGCACCATTACCACCTTTGGTGTCTCTAGGCGGCGCGAATTTCATACAATCAAGAAATTCGTCTGCTTGTTTGCCTTCCAATGTCATAAAAATACTTGTACTGTTTTACGTAGGTATCACTTACAATCACGTACATAACCGGTAGTATATTTATAAGTTAATATTAAAAAACTAGCTGTACCGGCGAACTTCGTTCCACCCGTTCAGTTTGTATGGGAAAAGGTAAAATGTTGTTTTTCTTAGTTTTCTCGCAAGTTTTTTCTTTTTTCTTATCTTTTAAACCTTCCCTGGACTTAAACGAATAATTCAAAACCAAAATTAGCGAAATCGGTTCAGCCGTGCTCGAGTTTTAGCGAGACTAACGAACAGCAATTGATTTTTATATATATAGATAGATAAGTGATATATGTAAAACTATACAAATATTTCTTCACTTAAAAATAGATAAGTTAAAGTTGCTAATTTATTGCTAAGTAATACCATTTAATTTGTATAGATACATACCTGAAAAAAATAACACAAAAGGCAGGTAAGATGCCATATTCCAGATGAACTCAACTATCAACCAAGTTTGCGTGTCTTAACATTATATATAAACAACAGCAATTACACTAAACGATGTCGCAAAGGAAGTCCAGCCATTATCCGAGGCAACAAAAGAACTAATCCGTACAGAAACGTATAAATATTATCTTTTAACACAATTATTAGTGGAGGCAATACCCAGTATTTTTCATAACAGTGACAAGCAAAACGAATTTTCTTAAAGAAGTGGATTTAGGTTCTGCAGAGCCTCTACTTCAAAGCTGACCCTGTGCCGTTGATAGCTTTTGCTATGGATGTGGATGCTCTTCTTGAGAGTGGATTCCTTTTTCTTAAATAAAATAGATATGAAGTTTTTCTAAAAGTCGTTGCTTTTCCAAATCTGCCAGTAAAAGTTTCCAATTTTTAAACAATAAAATCACTGCTCAAGACAAATTTACGCATAAAACTTAAAAAGATACTATTCTGGCACAAAATTGTTAAGGGTGAAATGTAATGTTTCAAATACAAGAAAAGTAATTGGTTAATGGTGACTATAGACTCACTACAAACAAAGAAGTAGTTAATTGAAGGTTGATTATCATTTGTCGAATGCAAAAATGAAAGTTTCAAAACAAAAACTACTAATTTTATTTAGTTTTTTTTTATTTAAAAATAAATATTTTAATATTAATTAACTTTTTAATAATGGTACTGTTTAATTTATTAAAACGACGGAGTGGCATAAAACGTATTAAAATTAAATTGAAATAAGAGAAACTTCATAACTTTAAAAATTTCAAATTTACCTCATCTTATATTTTTATTCAATAAGGTTTTTTTAATTTAAATTATAAAGTTGTACTTACGGCTACTCTCCCATATTAAAGTTATCGACGAATATCAACATATCGAATGATATCGAAACATCATTGGGTATTTAGACATCGATAGATATCGGAATAAATCTCCATCTACAAAAATTAAACCATAACATCGCTTCGTTTCGTAGTACCTATATATTCCTTCGTAGTCATTTATATATATTATTGAAGTGATACTTCTTTTGGCGCGTTAGAAAAAAATGATAAGGGGAAATTTTTACGATGCGCGCGCACACCGTTACGAAAAACCGACATGATGAAGTTAGCTATAGATAACATTTTAGTTTTTCAAAAAAAGGTACCAACAAAGTAAAAGTAAGGACATCTACGTATGTTTGAATGAGAACTGACAACTGTATTCACAATATTTCTTTATTTCTATGGTTAGTGTCATTTTGTCTACAAATGTAAAATAAGGCAAAAGACAAAATTTTTAAAAAGATTTTTATCTTGTTACGCCGAAGAAGTATAACTTCTAACGCGTGTACATAAGTACACACAAAATATTTTTTTTGTATATATTATAGTACGTGCATATAAAAAAAAACCAAGGAATCTTCGTAGATAAGTGAAAAATTATAAAAAAAGCAAATACATATTTTTTGCATTTATAACAATATGTAGTTACGGATGTTGGTTTATTTTAAATACCTACTACCTATTATATACCTATACCTATGTCCTATACCTATTTAGAATTTTAATTCTTTAACATAATTAAAAGCAATCAAACTTTAGAAATCCGACTACAAATTCAATGTCAGGTCTTCTAAGTTAACAATTTAATATGTGTTATTCGAGTACTTTAAATATTGATTCAATTTAAATGTTTCTATATTTTTGTAAGTTGCTTATGTTTAGGGTAAGGTTAGACTTTTACTTTTTTTTTTGTTAAAGGTATGTAGTAATTTTAAGTCTGTCAACAAGTGTTTTCTTTCTTTTCTTTAAATAGTTTCTTAAAGAAACCGGAAACACCAAATTTCAAATAAAATAAACATCCATTAAAAATAAAAATATTTGCTGAATATGTGTGTTAGATGTTACAAAAGATATTTGTTAATACTAACACATTCTACTACGTTGTGGTGTGCAAATATTTTTAAAATAATGCAAATTTACTATTTAAATTTATAATACATGTTTTAAAGTTTGAACAAAATTTTAAAATATGATTATGTTTAATCTTATCTACCATAAGCTACCACCATTTCTAGGTCAACAAAGACAGGCAACACACATTTAAAAGCATACCAAATTAGAAATTCCTTTTTATTTGGAAGTCAGTTAAAAAGCAGGGGCAAGCCTACGCCTCCCATCCATTTGTATTAAAATTTACGACCTGTGTCATAAATTATACTTACTTAAAAGTTTGTAAATTACGGGACAAGCTTTCTCTTTGTTAAGTGGTCCATTTTCTTTACATCTGTATAATCTATACCATAATATTATAAAGCTGAAGAGTTTGTTTGTTTGAACGCGCTAATCTCAGGAACTACTGGTCCGATTTGAAAAATTCTTCCAGTGTTAGAAAGCTCATTTATCGAGGAAGGCTATAGGCTATATATTGTCACGGTAAGACCAATAGCAGCTGAGCACCAACGAAAAGCGTTTCAAAATCGGTATCGGCGAAGCCGCGGGAAACAGCTAGTCTAATATATAAAATTCTCGTGTCCGTAGTGTGCATGATTGAACTTCTCTGAAACGGCTTAACCGATTCTCATGAGATTATGCGAGCATATTGAGTAGGTCTGAGAATCGGCCAACATTTATTTTTCATGCTCCTAAGTGATGAGGGTGACTCACCCCAAATTTTGTTTTACAAAATCACATTAAAGATATAGCAGAACAACCTCTGCGGGGTTAGCTAGCCTAATATATGAAATTCTTCCGGTCCGGTCATTCCCGCATGTCACCCCCTAGTTTGTCCCCCCCGGTGACAAGCGGGAATTTTTCCAAAAAAAATGAATGTAATTCTTCTGATTCATAAACATTTTTTTCTATAAGGGTTATATCTTTAAGGGTTCTTTTTCAATAAATTGAATTTACATAAGGTTTAAAATTAGATATTTTAAAAAGTTTTTTATAAGTAATTTAAATAATTTGCCTTACCTTTTCATCATAAAATTAACAATTTATTACACATTATTAATATAAATTTATTACCGAATATTAAAATACTCGTCCTTTATTATTTTAACTGCTTCAAATATATAATATAGTAGGTTCCTTTGTTCTATTTGGATAAAATCATCATAGAAGGGCCTCATCAATAGGACAATCTACTATTTAGCCCAATTTAAAAATATTATTATTAAATTAAGTTAAGTATTCTGTGATTATGAGCTAGTGAATTAAAATTTAACTTTGAAAAGACATCTTTGGTTTTACAAATAATAGTTATGATTAGTACATACGTAGGCTCACAGTCACTAACACCGTGACATCTGACTAGGTGGTAGAGTTTAGCAGCGACTCGCCGGATTGGTACCACCGCTTTACCTATTCCTGCCGCCATAACGTCATGACGTGTTCCGGTTCGGAGGATAAGGTAGAAGGTAAACCTTACTTTTGTTTAAGGCCTAACATCCCAGCCTTTGGTTGGCAACGCATCATTACCACCTTTGGTGTCTCTAGGCGGCGTGAATTTCTTAACATCCGTCTTCTTGTTCGCCTTCTAATGTCATAAAAAAAAACTTACTTACTTTTGATTAAATTGAATGAAAATTTTATGTTTAAAATCTGTTGCTTTTGAAAATATAAAAAGTTAAAATTGATTGTTGATTCATTTTTTGCCAAAAAAATTTTACTTTCGTTAGTTAGTTAGTTAGTTCTTTTTCTATCTATAGTTCAAAAACAAATATTCATTTCCATGCATGTAAACATATTAGTTTTCATGTCAATTTTTGATAGTTAGTTTCATGTTAGACCAGGGGGTGACATACGGGAATTTTGTTTTCTGAATTCCCGGGTCGGTCAACCTGTCACATTGGGGGACTTAGTGTCTTCGGCTAGTCGTAAGTACCCTGGTTTTGCCTCTGCCTACCTCTTAAGGGATATAGGCGTGGAGATACTTACTTTGCTTACTAACAAGTAGGTTTACCCTTGTTGGTTCGAATCATGTCCGTGTTGGCACTACGTAAGAAAGGAGAAAAGGTTAAATAAGTCATTACCACCAAGACCACTAGTAGGAAAGCATTGTGCACCAATCTACCTGGCTAAGGATTATCTTATCTTTACCACCTTATCTTTTTTTGCCAGGATAAGATAAAATAAGAATATATTAATTTCATATAGACTTTAAATTGTTCTTGTGACTCACCTAAAAACTACCACCGGATCGGATCATATCATGACAATTTGTCAGTGTCTCGCTTCGGTCTGGAGCCGGTAGCCGATAGACCTGAACATTATGCCTAGCACAAGCCCATCGGACGGCAGCGCACCTATAACGTCAATGGTGTCACAGTTGGAGTAATTTTCTAACTTCAAGAGACCCGTGCCTATATTCGCTGTTACATAAAAACAAAAGTACCTGACGAGAAAATAAGTTTTATAATGATATAAAGTTTCGCCTCTGTAATCTAGGGGCCCGGCATCGGATTTGACTTCTTGAGGTCCCAGGTTCGATTCCCGGGTCGGGCAACAAAAAGAAAATGTGGTTTTTCCAATTTCCTAATAAAATAATCTCGGGATTGGATATGTGCCCGGTTGGCGATAGGCTTGGCACCTGTCACATTGGGGGACTTAGTGTCTTCGGCTAGTCGTAAGTGCCGTGATTGTGTCTCTGCATACCCCTTTAGGGAAGTTTGATCTTCGGGTCAGGCAGAGGCAAACAACCAGATGGATTTCCTGATGGTAAGATATTCACGCCGCCTAGATGTCAGGCCTCAAGCAAAAGTAAGGATATCGGCTACCTTAGCCTCCAAACTGGAACTCGTCAACGGCAAGCATTGGACGTTATGGTGGCAGGAATAGGTAAGGTGGTGGTACCAATCCGGGCGAGTCGCTCCGAAACTCGACGACCTAGTCAGATGTCACGGAATTAGTGACGGTAAACCTATGCTCGCCTTTTACGAGCTGCCTGACAGGAAGGCAGATGGATGGATGATTATAAGGAACTAAGATCGACGGATAATCTCTCTCTGCGCGTGCCGACCTAAAACTATAATTATTACCACCTTTCTTTTACGTGCCAGGCTATTCGTCTTTGGAACTCATTGCCAACACAGATTAAAAACACTGAATCTATCAGGTCTTTTAGAAAATTATTAATTTTTTTTGTAAATTTTGGAGCATAATAAAGTGTATTCATTCATTTATGGTCTATTTTATTAAAGCAGAGATAAGCAAACAATAAATTCATCAACTTCGCTCGCAAAGTGGGTGGCGACCAAATTTTAAACACTTCAACAGATAATACAAAACGGATGATAAAACTTACTTTATGGTCCATAAAATGGTAAAAATTATAGCTGACATATCTAAATAAATAACATAAATGGATATTCCTTAGTAAGCACATAACTTAAGAAAGGTAGAACCGATTTGTTGTTTCTTTTACAGCTATATTTGTAACGTTATTGTATGGAAGCGAGAGTTTGGTATGTCAGAAAAAGCATGAAAGTAGGATAAATGCGGTATAAATAGGAGCGCTATGGAAAATCTGTGGTGCCCGCTGGCTGACCGCATTCGTAACAGTGAGAAGCTAGAAAGAGTGGGATTGAAAGAAAGTGGCGGTGTTATAATGCGAAAGGGCATGCTCCGCTGGTTCAGTCATGTAGAAAGAATGACAGATGAAAAATTGACAAAGCAGATATACAGAGCAACTTAAAACTACTTTTTTATTAGTGTGAGCTTAAAACAGTAGAGAACTTAAAACAAAAAGGTCGTGCATGAAGGGGTGGACAGTACAAAGTTCGCCGGTACAGTTAGTAAGTACAACATTTTTCAAAACAAAAATGTGTAAAACAAAACAAATTCAATAAGTGGCAAAATATAACTTTTGAAATTACATATTAAAATGTTCTAAAAAAGTACCAATCTTCACGTCCATACCCCCTAAGAGGTAGGCAGAGGCACAACCAGGGCACCCACAACAAGCCGAAGACACTAATGCCCGATTTCATCAAGAGCCCCTATATTTAGGGGACCTTTTAACGTGTTTTAGGGGACTGTTTTATATGGAAACAGTCCCATAAGTAACGTTAAAAGGTCCCCTAAAGTATAGGGGCTCTTGGTGAAATCGGGCATTAGTCTCGCAATGTTATATGTGGCAAGCCTATCTCGCCAACCAGGCACATATCCAATCCCAAATAACGTTTTTTTTAGAAAATTGGAAAAACCAGATTTTATTTTGTTGCCCGACCCCGGAATCGAACCCGGAACCTCGTGCGGTCAAATCCAACAACTGGAGCGCTAGACCATAGAGGCGAAATGAAATGTCCTAAAATATTAGAATCCTTTGACTATTACAAATACTACGATAGGTACAACCAAAGACAATATATATTTACTAATCTCTTGTATAACACAGTATTTAATTACTTTAATCATCCTCGACATAATGGTGGCTGCCAAAACTCCCGAGACCGCAAACACTACTAGGTAAATAACCTAAGATAATAACATTTCGTCGTGTTTAAGCCATATACATTATATTTTTGTATATATAAAACGTGACGCTAGTCCTGAGAACTTTTTGCTAATAAGGAGATACCGGATATACACATACTCGTACCGCAGGATAAGAACAGCTCACGCGGTTGTATAATTAGTTCTAGCAGTACAAATAAAGCGCCAAACTCCGCGTTTTTATACGGAGGGAATTAGATGCTCTATTTTGGACATTTGACCCAAACTAAAAAGGGGAACACAACACTGGGATAATTGAAATAACTAAATAAATCTATGCATTTGAATCCTCTAAACGGGAACGTGGTAGTAAAATAAAATCTGGCTAAGACTTACACAAGTGGTACTGAAAATTAGGCGAACATTTCCCCGTGTTAGTCCAGGCTCTTTTGCAGAATAGACCATCTGCCTTCCTGCAAGCAGCTCGTAAAGGGCGAGCATAGACTTACCATCACTAACACCGTGACATCCTACTAGGTGTTGGATGGGTATTGGTACCAACGCCTTACCTATTCCTGCCGCCATTACGTCCAATGCATGCCGTTGACTTGTTCCGATTCGGTACTGCGGCCGGTAAACTTAATTTTTACTCGATGCCTAACATCCCGGCCTCAGGTTGGCAACGCACCATTACCACCTTTGGTGTCTCTAGGTGGCGTGAATTTCTTACCATCAGGAAAAACGTCTGCTTGTTTGCCTTCCATTATAACAAAAAAAGAACAGACTCTGGTATTACTTTCACGAGACCTTAAGTAGTGATTGTGCATTGCCAACTAAAGAAGGTTGTTTTTATACACTTTTTTAAAAAATAAGAACAATAAATACTTATTCCTGGCCATATAAAATCGTACTCCAGAAAAAACTTAATACGCACCCAGACCCAGAAATGCAGACATCTAAAAGATCATCACAAAATGCCTGCTCCCGTCAAGAATCGAACAAGAGCCTTGCGTTTGTCGGTGGAGCGGTGTGTACGCTAACCCCTCGACCAACGAGGTGATCAACGTAAGAGCTTTTTTCGCTTAAAACAATGGAGAGGTTATTGAAACATGTCGGAATTTGATTCCATTTGGTTTCAAATTTATTGCCCAAAAAGAAATTTTGTTGCTTTAACCACCTTTGAAATAATGAGAACAATGCCAAAGAAACGTGAAGCTCGCATTGTCACAAAAGTAAAACTGGAGGAAATGAAATTTAAATTATGCATTTTCTCAAGCTATAAACATTTGGGCAGGCAACACCTATATGGGCAATGAGATCTATAGAGACTTGATATAGCTATGCGTGTGTTGTGCTTAAATTATGTGTTCTGGGTATCTCCTATATCATCATCTGACGGGCCTGAGTAACTACAAAAATCCTCTCTTGGACTCCTCTAACATTGAGGGCTAATTAATATGAAACGAATTTGAAATTAATATTAATAATCATCGCCTCTGTGGTCGAGCGGTCCGGGTGTTGGACTTGACTGCATGAGGTTGGACTTGACGGGTTCGAATCCCGGGTCGGCCAACAAAAAGAAAATTGGATTTTTCCAATTTTCTAATAAAAAAAAATGTTGGTCGGGATTGGAAACGTGCCCGGTTGGTGATAGGCTTGCCACCTATCACATTATGGGACTTAGTATCTTCAGCTAGTCGTGGGTGCCCTGGTTGTGCCTCTGCCTACTTCTTCGGGGATATATATATATATAAGATACTTTTTTTTTTAAATATGAAACGGAAGTGAATTTGTTACAACACTTGTACCTCGAGACCTGCTGAACCAATGAAGATTATTTTGATTTTGTATATTTCTCTTGGTCCTGAATAACAGAATAAAAAAGTATCTTCAAGTTCATATCCCCAATGAGGTTGGCAAAGGCACAATCAAGGCATCTACGACTAGCTGAAGACGCTAAGTAGCACAATGTGATAGCTGGCTAACCTATCGCCAATCGGTCATATGTTGAATCCCGGTTTTTTTATTAGAAAATACACGTTTTCTATTTTTTATGCGCCCGACCAGATGATCGAACCCAGAACTTGACTTCATTTCATTCCATATTATTTATTTGAAGCTGCACTCTTCAACTTTTACGTACCTAATAACAGAGATTAGTAAATATATATTGTATTTGCTAATAATTAGGTACCTACATTATTAGTTTTGTTATTATGACCTACAAAAAGACTGACTACAAAAAGTATACATGAAAATCACCTTTTAGAACATCACTGACGTCCATGATTCGTATAACTAAACGTTCTGCTTTTTAATGCAATAATCATATACTAGCTGACCTGGCGAATTTCGTAGTGCTTGACATTTACAGCTACTAACAGTTTGTATGGATTAAAGCTCTTTTTTTTCGATTTTCCCTGTAACTTTTCAGGCTTTTCTTTCATAAGAACCTTCTCCTGACAATAACCAACGTGTTACCCCGTGTTGGTCCGGGCTTCTTTGCATAATAGACCATCTGCCTTCATTGCCAGGCAGCTCGTAAAAGGCGAGCATGGGCTACCGTCACTAACACCGTGACGTCTGACTAGGTGGTAGAGTTTCGCAGCGACCCGCCCGGATTGGTACCACCGCCTTACCTATTCCTGCCGCCATAATGTCATGACCTGTTCCGGTTCGAAGGGTAAGGTAGCCGGTAAACTTACTTTTGCTCAAGGCCTAACATCCCGACCTAAGGTTGGCAACGCACAATTACCATCTTTGGTGTCTCTAAGTGGCGTGAATTTCTAACCATCGGGAAATCCGTCTGCTTGTTTGCCTTTCATATCACAAAAAGAAACAACAAATAAAGTGTGCAGGACAGAACGCACCAGGACGTCAATGTCTTTACAGTGGAGTGTTTAAAGTGAAAATATAGTGTCTGTGCATAAAAGTAAAACTAAAGTGCAAGAACCAAGTTATAGTGATCATTGTATATAGTTTATTGTTTACACTTTAGATGTATTTATATCACTATTTATTATGTACTTTAGCTATAATATCGTTTTATGTTTTTATGTTTGTCTTGTCTGGGAAAATAAAGTATATTTCGTTTGTGTTTCATTATAGAATAAGGTTACAAGTAGTAAGGGGACAAGTAGCCTATGTATAGTTAAGAGAGTTACAATTAAGATCTCAAAATAACATTTGGTAAGAAATAACACAGAGATCTCGTAACTCGATAAATAAATACAAGTAGCCCATATGGGATTTTTAAGCTTATTATTTTATATAAAAAAATAGTAATAAATGTAAAAAGAGTTAGATAAATAAGCTATTTTTAAAGATAAAATATGTAAATATTTTACTAGGGCAACATTGTTAGATTCATAAATAATGGAGTGGCAACACTGTAATACCACCAAGAGAGCATGTTGTACCTTATACGTCACGGGAGCTCGCGCCGAGAATCACATAAGTCTCAGACATAAGTAAATACGGCGCGATCTCGCCGCTAGAGTCAGTCATTTTTATATATTATATAGATTAGCTGACCCAGCAAACTTCGTACCGCTTGACATTAACAGCTACTACTACTACTACTACTACTACTACATAATTAGATGCTCCGATAGTAGCGCAGTCTGCCGGGTCCAATGTAAAACATTCCAAAATCAACGACAACTTACAAAAA